>JALIZH010026115.1:0-14412 GCA_030522465.1 Rhipicephalus appendiculatus
CATTTCTTGTCGTGGATCCCCGTCGTGGCACAACATTACATTTAGCACTCTACATTGGCGGTCCCCACTTTCTTGTCTTTTTTTTTTGTATTGATCTGTATTCACCTATATCTATTACTTGCGTTCATCGTGGGGAACTTTGTATTTTTCACGTAGTGCATAACATATCAACGTGTTACGCGTTAGGCATTCAAATTTGCTAATTGTTCACTTCGTGTAGCACATCCGCGACAGACAGACAGATACGTGACCTTACTGCGGAGATACACAAAGAAAAATATAGATATATATGGTGTGTGCGTGCATTAGTCACTGTTCCCTTGTTTTATACAAACCGCTAGTCTTCCACAACGCTTAGTCATGTGCTGTCTGAAGATATAATGCATAAACTTCACACAATTTCCTTTGCAAGTCGCCGTGGGAGCGTTGTAGCGTTCTCGTGTGTCGAAGTAGCTGCACGTTCAAACACAGTTGTAAGGTTACTGCTAGGCGTCTCGGCTGAGTAGACACTTGCAGCCGCTGTTTTTGGTGAGGGTGCCATTGCTCCAGTATACAAGGCAGACGCCTCAGGATATACGCGTGTTCGTGTGCGCTTTCGCGTGCATTGTCGGTGATTTTTTGTGTGATCTTGCGTGAGTGCAGCGTGCCTCATGATTCTTGTACTTGAGTACGGTTCTCTGGTGTGCACGTGTGTGGCAGACGGTTTTTCCCAGAGGTGTGATGCTGTGAAGCTGTAGTTTGTGGCTGTGCAACTCGAACGCGAGAAAAGACGCTAATGTGAAGTACCACGAATTCCCCTGCAGTGTACAACGGCGTAATTATGTAGGCATGTCGTACAATTGGTCCCGCTTCTAGCCAGCTAGGCTCTGGGACCAAAAAATTGTTTGCGACGTTTTATGTTATGTGAATTTCAAAGGTACAATAAAAAAGCGTGCCTGAAGAATATTTTTTGCCAAGGACAGTCAGGGAAATGAAGCAAGTGGGAGCCAAGCCACAATTAAGTCGTTGGTATGCTTCATTTTACTGAGAATCAATATAAAGAGAGCACGAAGATTGGCCTTATGCTTCCCGACTGCGGTCCCGACTCTTCTGTGCTGTTCTGTTATAAATCTCTTGGTGTGGATTGGCTGAGGTTTCTGTTACCTCGGCCACTCCATTTCTATTAGTTCTGCAGCGAAAAAAAAAGAAAAGGTGAAATCGATGGTTTGACGAAACATCGTCTGGTCGGGAAGAAGTATGAGGAAACGAAAAGAATGAGCGCCGACCAAATGAAAAGGTTTAGAACATTAAAAAAATGACATTTCGACTACCGTACGGTAGCCTGTGAACAAGGCTACCGTACGGTAGCCGAAACGTCATTTTTTAAATGTTCTAAACCTTTTCATTTGGTCGGCGCTCATTCTTTTCGTTTCCTCAAAAAGAAAAGGTTCCCCAAAATAATCAATGAGCAGCTTAAAGACACTTAAACCACTCTAAAACAAGTTAAAAATTAACATCGTCATGTACAGTTTCCTGCAGATGTTCACACATTTCTAGTTCTGCCCATAGTATATGAACTAACGCATAATTAACAACCCATAGAAGTAAAGAAGTTGAAATTTTCAGGGCTCGCTTTTTTCTTTTTTTTTTCTTAGACACAGTATTCATGAGAAATAACAGACAATAATGCCAAGGAAATATAGGGGATGTGATTCATAGTAAATGTAACGTAAATGTGAAGAAAAGAAAATGGAAGATAATGTGCCCCGGGCCGGTACCGAACTTGCGTCCTTCGAATTAGCTACCGCGGCGGCCATCCCCCCGTCCACTTTATGGGGTATATATGTGTATTTAAACATGGGAGCGTCAGTCAGCGCCGCTAGCAGCCACGACGGCGAGTGTGGAACAATCTTTTTCTGCCTGTTGGCGCCACGTAGCACGTGATCTTATTACGAACTGGCAGCTGACCAATAATACTTCTCCTACTACCTTAAAGCATGAAGTCTGCCAGAACGAGACCCTCGCTATGAATGAACGAAACAAGTCGAAATTTTAAGAGCTCGTTTTTAAATGCGAATGCATTTCTTAGTCGGGCTATGTCAGGCATCCGGCGTTGTCCGGCGGCGGGGTCCGCGGGGAGGAGGATAGGTTGAGGAGGTGTCCGCGCGCCGGCAGGTGTTATCTCTCCGCTCTCACTCCCTCTCCCATAGCAACAGCTGCGGGCGCGCGCGCTTATCCTCACCCCTAGCAAAGTGGAGAGGAGGAGCGCGCTCTGGTGCGTGAGGGCGCTCGCATCGCGGGGGCTCGGCGGAGCTCCCACGATAAAAAAAAAAACAGGCGCTGCGCCGTGCTCCCGACCGGGCTGCAGAAATTAGGCGCCTTTTCCTTCTTCGAACCACAACCACCATATATAAATGGAGTAAAGCGCGCGCGAAATGCCTTCGCATTTCCTCACGATTCCCTTCGGGGAGGTGGGGGCATTTTCGTTGTTAGACATGATAATAATGAAAACTAATCGACAATAACGCCGAGGAAAGTACAGGGGATGTTATTTTTAGTAAATGTATTGTAAACGTGAAGAAGAAAAAGTGGACGAAAAGATAGCTTGCCGCGGGCAGGGACCGAACCTGCGACCTTCGAATAACTCATGCTATGCTCTACCGACTGCGCTACCGCGACGATCATCCCTCCGTCTACATTATAGGGTATATATTACTTATACAGTTGAACCCACTTATGACAATACTCCAGTTCCACGAAAAATTCATGGTTATAACCGATAATTGCTATAAACGGGTTCCACGACGAAAGCAAAATATGTGACGGTAGGCTGTTGCGAGAAAACTGTAGCATCGGGTGGGATATGCCAACAAACATCAGTGAGAAGGATGACAAAGCTGCCGATTTTTTCGGCCATGCTTGAAAATGCGGGCACTTTCACGGGACCGTCACAAGCCCTGTAGAGCCAATGTATGACAACGCCTGAAGTTCTGGACGCTGTAACACTACCAAGCGTCAACTTTTTAACGCGATAGCGTTTCAGAGCTTGTTTCGCAGAAATTCTGGCATCGGCATCGGTGTCGGTGTCGGCGTCGTTGGTTGTGAGCGAAGAATCATCATCTTGTCCGTGACAAAAAATCAAGAAAGATGCAAATAAAAAAGATAATAAAAATTTTCGGCTCCGAGTGAGGATCTGCGTGGCAAGCAGGTGTTCTACCACACAGCCCCGCCTTTTTTTTTTCTTTCTTGGTATTTATTAAAATAAGTGTGTTACAATGAACATAAATGGCACTAATAGTATGAAACAATTACAATCACACAGCGACAATAAGACAATAAGCGCTCTGGCGTTACTGAGGCAACACTCGAATTCTAACGACGTGCAGTAGAGCAGCGAGAGTTAATCAAATCATGTCATACTTTATTTTCTTATCTTTGTATGTACCTTCTATATTGCTGCTATGATGTTGGGATATCCGGCTCTTACGTAGCCTACGTTCCCATATTTTTCATATATAAATAAAAGAAAATGGTGAGGCCAAGCACCTCACCAAGATGGGGTACCAGTCCTGTTCAAAGCCTATTTCGTCATAAATGTCCTTTAGGTGAACAGCCGTTCTAATAAAATGTGTTCTCAAAGAAATGGTGGGTTCTGCGTTGTGGTCTTGCATGCGTGTCTTCAATAGGCTGTGCATACCCATGAGGAAAAACATATCAAAGGGCAGTTCATCCAGTGATGTTGGCAAAAGATAACGTATAGTGTAAGAATTGATTTCAAAAAGTTTCTTCAGAGCCCGTTGAAGGACATCCCAGAACAAGATTGCGTCTTTGCAGCTAACAAAACAGTGTTCTATTGTTTCCGGCACATCACATAGGCGGCAGTTAACAGAAGAAACAAAAATTTCTTTTCTGTTTAACCACGTGTTTACCGTATACAGTGCGCAAAATGTACAGCCACGCCTCGGCTTGGAAATACAGTGAAAATAATTTAATCTGCTTGGAAATGCAGTGAAAATAACTTTCATGCTTCGCAAACGCAAGCGTCCTTTATATAGGCGTCGCGATATACCATGTAATATCCCAGGAATATTGCGTGGTACAAGCGTACATTGCCATTGGGCGTCAGAATATGTGACTATCAAAACGATTTCGTAGTTTAAAGCCGGCCACCCATTACAAACGGCACACACCTTACTGCGCGTATTCCCTTAACACCACGTAGTGCCTGCATAGCAAGTATGCACTAAGTGGTTGAAGTACGCACTCGGGACAGGATGTCGGTATCGCGTTCAACTCTTAAAGGCGAAGATTAAGGGTCCCCCCAATTTTTACTCAAAATGCATGCCCGAAAGCGCATTAAGAGAAGCCACCGCCACTCCCGCGCAGTAGAAGATTTCAAAAGTCATCCTTCCCACATTGCCACCGCCCTATGCGGTGAAGCATAATGCCACTCCGAAGGTGCACTGGGGGGACGTTGTGGTTCTGAGCGGGTGTCAGCAGCTTGAATTTCTTGTTTTCTTCATTTTTAAAAATTTCACGGACGATTAGTTACTGCCTTATGAAAATTCTGAGAGCATCTTGGTGTTGGAGAAACGCCAGCTGTGTTATAAGTTTTGGCTATCCGAAGCTGTAGCATTGTAATATTCCTTACATATTGCCACAGAAACTGTCAGTGCTCTAGGGTTACGAGTACCACTGTGTGCATTGCACGCTTCGCGAACCAAAGGAAACGCCGACAGCCCCGTTACGACAAGCGAAGCCAGCAGCAGAGCACGTGCCAACCCTGCATGCGCGTGAGCTTCGACCGAGGACCCAGCGCGCGTGACGGAGGATGAAAGCGATGTTAGAGGCCACTGGCTTGTGATATCGAAAGACTCCGCGTTCCCTCTATTTCGTCCTCGTTCGCTTCGGTTACTAACACCACTGTGTGCATTGCACGCTTCGCGAACCAAAGGAAACGCCGACAGCCCCGTTACGACAAGCGAAGCCAGCAGCACAGCACGTGCCAATCCTGCATGCGCGGGAGCTTCGACCGAGGACCCAGCGCGCGTGACAGAGGATGAAAGCGATGTTAGAGACCAGTGGCTTGTGATATCGAAAGACTCTGCGTTCGCTCTATTTCGTCCTCGTTCGCTCCATCGGTTACTAACACCACTGTGTGCATTGCACGCTTCGCGAACCAAAGGAAACGCCGACAGCCCCGTTACGACAAGCGAAGCCAGCAGCAGAGCACGTGCCAATCCTGCATGCGCGGGAGCTTCGACCGAGGACCCAGCGCGCGTGACAGAGGATGAAAGCGATGTTAGAGGCCAGTGGCTTGTGATATCGAAAGACTCTGCGTTCGCTCTATTTCGTCCTCGTTCGCTCCATCGGTTACTAACACCACTGTGTGCATTGCACGCTTCGCGAACCAAAGGAAACGCCGACAGCCCCGTTACGACAGGCGAAGCCAGCAGCAGAGCACGTGCCAATCCTGCATGCGCGTGAGCTTCGACCGAGGACCCAGCGCGCGTGACAGAGGATGAAAGCGATGTTAGAGGCCAGTGGCTTGTGATATCGAAAGACTCTGCGTTCGCTCTATTTCGTCCTCGTTCGCTCCATCGGTTACTAACACCACTGTGTGCATTGCACGCTTCGCGAACCAAAGGAAACGCCGACAGCCCCGTTACGACAAGGCGAAGCCAGCAGCAGAGCACGTGCCAAACCTGCATGCGCGGGAGCTTCGACCGAGGACCCAGCGCGCGTGACAGAGGATGAAAGCGATGTTAGAGGCCAGTGGCTTGTGATATCGAAAGACTCTGCGTTCGCTCTATTTCGTCCTCGTTCGCTCCATCGGTTACTAACACCACTGTGTGCATTGCACGCTTCGCGAACCAAAGGAAACGCCGACAGCCCCGTTACGACAAGCGAAGCCAGCAGCAGAGCACATGCCAATCCTGCATGCGCGGGAGCTTCGACCGAGGACCCAGCGCGCGTGACAGAGGATGAAAGCGATGTTAGAGGCCAGTGGCTTGTGATATCGAAAGACTCTGCGTTCGCTCTATTTCGTCCTCGTTCGCTCCATCGGTTACTAACACCACTGTGTGCATTGCACGCTTCGCGAACCAAAGGAAACGCCGACAGCCCCGTTACGACAAGCGAAGCCAGCAGCAGAGCACGTGCCAATCCTGCATGCGCGGGAGCTTCGAACGAGGGCCCAGCGCGCGTGACAGAGGATGAAAGCGATGTTAGAGGCCAGTGGCTTGTGATATCGAAAAACTCCGCGTTCGCTCTCTTTCGTCCTCGTTCGCTGCATCGGTTACGTCAACGCCAGCCAACAACGGCGACGCCGCTCAACGCATGAACGGGCGCCTAAGAGTTGTCCTCTAAAAGAAAAGCTGCTTGGTTATTTTTGTCTGTGCTCGCCGGACTGGGTTTGAGGGATATGCCTAATTTGGCGCTTTCATGACGGTAAGGCACAGCCTTTGGGATAGCGGACTCCTCGGACACCTTTGTTGTGCTCCAGACTCAGGCTGAGGACCAAAATCCTTGTAAAATATCTGCCAAAGGTTCGGCAGTATGCACGTTGGCGTGTGCCGAACGATCACCGCAGAAAGTGGGAAAAAGTTTGAAACCAATGCAATCCCACATGATGCATTCACATTCCTATGGACCATTGCTGGCTGGCGCGCCCTCTAGCTTGACTTCGCCACAGGGGGGAAACCGCCGCACAACATGTTCTGAAAAAACTCCATTTCGCTGTCCTGACGCATGTAATGGCGCCGCGTTGTTGATATCGGTATTCACGCGAATGATTTGAATTTGTATAGGCTGGCGCCCAGCTTTCGCGGGATCATTACGTAGACATAAGTAATGTATTTGTGCATTGAACACAAAGCGCATTCTTCTCGTATCCTTTTTTTTAAAAAGTTCCGAAAAGCTCATGCTGTGCTTCATTTAATTGTAAGTTGTAAATAGCAATGAAAAATTTTCTGTTTTTTTACAGCGCACAAGGTATTTCTGCGTAACCTTTTTTTCAACTGTCCTTCAGCGGGAAATTGATGCCGAAGAGACGCGACTAAAGAAGCGTATAAAAAGAAAGGGCGGCAAAGTTCTTCATTTCAGATTTTTGATGCCGCCCCTTCGTTTTTCCTCAGAGTCTCGCAAGAGCACCCTGCCGCTGCGGGAATCGTCGAGTCTGATACAGAATCACAACAAAAGAGTTCTTTGAAAAGACGTTTCTGGGGAATGGCCTCAATGTAGTAGTTCACTTCATATTGGCTTCCTTCCCTCTACTGAATGCCTTGGATATCCCGTCGTCGACATCATTACTAGATTCATCAGCGCAGGGTGATGGGAGACAGTATCATCCTCTGAAACTAGGCGATGTAAAAGCAAGTGCTATATGTTTCGGCCTTTTTCATCACACTTCCCGTGCTCATTGCATGAACGTCCATTTTGCCCATGATGCGACCACAGCCGAAGAGAGGGGTCTTACCGGAAGATTCGGGGGACGGCAACCACTAGGATGATGAAGAAAAAATAATGAAAAATATAAAAAACAAGGTATTCACTTAAACGAAGGCAATGAGATATCTAGCAAGGCAGGCTTCCCAAACACGCTACCCGCAGACCTCTCACTACCTTCATCCAATGTTTTTTTTTATGTTGTTAATAGTGTCACGTGGTCGTGACGTTGACGAAGGCAGCAGTCGACATCTTCGAGGTGAAACTCTTTATTTGGCCGCACGAAACAGAAAGTCAAATTACAGTAAGCAATGCACGAAGTACACTGATATCGGTGCACAGATCGTCGGTCGTCGAAAAACTGATCCGTGGCAACACGCGTCGACATTTATACACGCGGCGTCGCACATTCGAGCGTTATCGCTGGTGGTCGAGTGTGTTCCAGAATACACTCGGCTGTTCCCCTTTGCGCGCTCAAGCCTATCCGATGATCCTAAAATAATCTGGAATGCTCTCAGTCATTCTAGCGTGGTTCAAGGCAATATCGACACGTGCAAAAGGGCCGGTAACATAAAACAGAAAGGAGAGTCTGTGGCAATATGTCCATGAGATAGACAAGCATGACTGGTGTCAAGTACTTCCTTCACGAGCAACCCGCTGCGGTCACCATGTGTTGTTAGAACCATGGCAAAAGCAAATCGCTAATTCGTAATCCGCGTCCAGGTTTTAGTGATTTTGCAGATCAATATCGGTATTTCTTACGAAACCCGCCAGAAAATCGCATTCGGAGATGATCTGTATTATAGTTTTGTGCCTTCTTTCAACTGAAAACATTAGGTGACTCATGTTTAAAATACAAAATAGCTTCAACTACAGATCACGCAATGTGATCCCATCAACAGCTTAGGGCTCGCAACAACATTTTTCATGCTCTAAATACAAATATATCATGCTCCCAACATAAATATGTATAATACTCTGCCATTTGTAAACAGGAATGAGACATTTACGATAGGAGTTCGGAAGCCTTTAACGGTAACCTATCACCACTGGAGAGATTTTAAAGCATGAAGAAGTAAATAACTTGTATGCATGGCATTACGGGCAATGCTGCGAGCTTTGGCAGCTAGAAGCCCTTGAATTAACATCTGTAGTAATTTCCCCCAGTTTAGACTGACTAGCTTAAACTTTCAGATAAGATGAGAAGTGAAAAGATAAGCAGTGAAATTCGAACGTCGTGCCGGGGGCCACATAATACTGCCCCGCGGGGCTCATGCGGCCCGCGGGCTGCAGGTTGCCTACCCCTGGACTAAACAAACTTCGCTTGCATATCTGGAGTTCTTCACGGTTTCACCCAATGCGACTTTTCTTGTGTGTCACAGCTTTAGTCTTGTTTCTGCAGGTCATTTCCGAAACCGCAAACATATTTGGTAAACATTTAAATGGAACTACGATTTATTATGAAGTTTCTTAATTTATTCATATTTTTGAAAGCATAGTGCATTTACATAACGACGTATAGATGAGCTTCTTTGAAGTGAAATCATGCAATGTATAAATGTCTATATAGTTTGAATGCTGCCTATTAGGCAAATGAGAAAAAAATATATCGTACTTCTGGGTGATATTGGTATATTAAGTTGTGTTTGCACATTTGTTTGGCACGTACTCTGTTGTGTGACAGGCGATTTGATGTCTGTATTCTGAGCTATAATGTATGTGTTCAACATGTCGAAAAAGACATTAAGCATATCTTCCTTAGAAGAGCGGAGTAAGCCGCATGTCTTCTATCTCGGTACTGAACGTGTCACTGTGTATTCCTCATAAATATCTCAGTGCGTGACGCGATACGTCACAACGGCTGTCACTACAACTCCCGGTCACAACCATGAGGCGTATACTTAATAAACACGAGCTTCAGTGATGAGAGCTTGCACGCCCGATGACGGGGCTCTGTGTTTCCTTGGCCAAAACATGTCTCAGAGAGAGTGAGGTGTTGCGTACGTTGAACATCAGCCTGAATATAAAAGAAATTATTAGTCTACAGTAAGTTGCGCCTGAGTGAGAGAAACTTGAAGCCTACGTGGATAATATCGGGTCTGTCATGTTTGTCTTTCGGTCCTCTACACCCGTCGCCCTTAGGGGACAACCGCGCTCGTGATTAGAATCTGCACCATTTTTATTTCTTTGCTCCGACACGGAGAAGCGAGCTGTCAACAGCTATGACATTCTGACAAGCACTCTCTGGTCTCCAGCCTCTTCGGATGTTGATCGACGACCCAGCCTTGCTCATGTGTACCCCACCGTTGTTGATGGACAAAAGGGAGCTCTTTCATACAAGGTGGACAGAATGAATGTTGTCAGACAAACAAAAATGGTTCTCCCGAAGTGAGACAGGGATGCGCGTACAAGTTTTCAGTGTAAATTATTTATTGCATGTAGTTTGTTTCGCGCTGATAAATGTCCACACTCGGGTAACCCGTCTTGACAAACACACACCCTATGTGGACATGGCGAGCAAAATACGAAGTTGATTACGCCGGGTGTTGTATCTTCATTTTTACTACCACTGGAATCACAAACTGAGAACACTATAGGATGGGTGTTTAGCCTTTCAGCACGAGAAAACAACCTCGTCTGAGGTCCCATCAGGAGTAACAGTTCGTGCCTACGCAGTTACGCCCCCATAAAGAGAAATAAATCAGTTGCTCCCATAAAGGTGTAACTTTTACACCTGAACATTTCGTCCCTCAAAACTACTGAGGACCACCAGTTTGTCCCCCAACACTTAGTCCCTAAAAAAGAACGCATCCCTCATCCTTTAGGGAGTAATGGTTGTGGCAATCCAGTTACCCCCCGAAAAGGACGAACTTCACACCTTTTTTTTCGGCCTTTCCGGATTAACAGCGTAGCCACGGCTGTGCTTCGAACTCCTTCGCAAACTTACCCTACACAGGCGACATCTTAACAGATCACGATATGTTATACAGCGTGGTAGCAAAGTAAAATAACACCAAGCGTCACACAATGCGGAGTACGTATGACTGGGTGATTAAAATCTTCCCAACGCGTTAGGAGGGGCTCAGCTATTATTCTTCGTCGTCATCAGCCACAGATTAAAGAAAGTACACACAATGCCTTACGGATGTATAGTGGATAACTCTCTTCTACCAGATTGATGAGTCATGCCTTCCGTGCTTTGCAAAATTGTTATGATTTCCTGTGTAGTAGGTACGTTGCAGTTGTACTTGCAGTAATCGCCACAAGAGAGCTTACAGCGGGTGCTTGAAGGGCCGCTCTTCAAGCTTTTGCTGTGACTGTGCATACCGTTAGGCGCAGGCCTGGCCGTTCTTTAAGTGCGGAGCACTTTGGCGGGCCGGGCAGCGGTAAGCTGGGATCGTATGCTGCCGCCGTCGTTTGGCGTAATGCAGGCAAAAACACATATAGCATAGACATTCGAGCGCGCGCTCGCGCCAAAGAGTAATCTTATTCCTCTTCATCTTCAAGCGCCTTGATGATATTAACGCAGACAAAGCCACATCTAGCATAGCCATTTTGATCGCGCGCTCGAGCCATAGAGAAGTCTTCTTGTTTTTCGAGCGTCTTGATGGTGGTATTAACGCAGGCAAAACCACATGTTGCATAGTCATTTGAGCACGCGCTCGCGCCAAAGACATGTCTTCTGCCTCTTGTTCATTGAGCGTATTGATGAGCACTTTAGCAACGGACCGGGCAGTCGTATGCTGTCGTCGCTTGGCGTAACGCAGGCAAAACCAGGTATAAAAATTGAAAAAGCGGAAGCAAGCGAGAAATAGAAAGCGAGCGAAAAAAAAAGGAGAAGGAAAAAGACGTAAGAAAAATGCCCCCCACCTCCCCGAAGGGAATTGTGAGGAAATGCGAATGCACCGACTTCTGCCATCGCCTTGAGAGGCGCCCAGCCAGCGAACGGTCGAGAGTGAGGCGCGAGCGGACGGGAGAGTGGGGCGCAGGGAGGAGAGAGAGCGAACGGCGAGAGAAGGAGCGGCGAAGCACTGCACCTACCCTCTCCTAAACTCTCTCGCACCACATGCTCCGGTTGCTAGGGGCGAGGATAAGCGCGCGCACCCGCAGCTGTTGCTATGGGAGAGGGAGTGAGAGCAGAGAGGCGCGCGGACAATGCCGCGGACAAAGCCGGATGCGCCTGACATAGCCCGACTAAGAAATGCATTCGCATTTAAAACATAAATAAAAAGAAATACTCAGAAGAAAACACAGAAAAGAACTGGAAGGGAGAAAAAGAAAGAGAAAACCGAAGAGAAACGAAGAAGGCTGCTCAGCTTCGTACTTCCTTCAGGCTTGGCACCCCTAGTGCGGAGCTGCCTTAACTTTTTTTGTTTTTAGCACCAGGGGCGCTATTTTGTAAGCGTTCTAGCATAGAACGGGGAGGAGGATCGAACAAAAGGACGAGGGAGGCAAACAGCCAATAGGCGAGCTGGGGAGTTCAGGAATGTATGCAGTGCATAAAGAAATGTATAATTATTATAACTGAACATCAATATTCAGAGGCATTGTTTTTCGCAGCTTGAAGTTGAAGAGCTCGGTGACTTTGACAATTAACTTCTGTTAATGTCTTGACGTAGCGCCAGGTGGTGTCGCAGTGGCGCTGGCCCCCCACGCTGTTTAAACCAATGCTTCTAGTATTAGCAGTATTAGTGTACTTGTAAAATTCAAACGGCGCGACAATTCGAACCGTTACCCAGTTGTCGAAATAGCGCAGCAATCGAGAAGAGGTCCGCGCTTTCCCGACAACCAAAGGGCGTTTTCTGCTCTCATTTATGGAGCGGCATCCCCAGTTAGCCTTACGCGCTAGCGAGCTCACTCACGAGTACACAGCAGCGGACAGGCGTCAGCTGTGAGGCGGTAGAGAGATGCGCGAGAAACCCACTCCTCCGGCCCCACCGCTAACGTTTCGATCCAATCCGAGTCGTCCGCGGAGACTGTTTTGTATCCATACTATCGATAGAACGACGCCCGAGCCCGTTATAACAACCTCCTCTCCGTTCTATGCACATTTTGTGGCTCTTCTCACGTCTTGACCGTCGGAATAGCCTCATACCCTCGACCAATCGCGCATGTCTTCCCCTCCTCCTTTTGTTCTATCCTCCTCCCCGTTCTATGCTAGAACGCTTACAAAATAGCGCCCCAGGTTCGGATGACAGTAAATTCAAGCGTCGCTTGAAAAGCCGTTGTTCCGCGTGTCTTTACCCAGTCAGATTTCCTTTTTTTGTTACATTTTTCGTCTTGTTTCTGCAGGTCATATCCATACCACAAGCATGTTTGGTAGACCTTTCAGTGGAATTAGTTAAATATTTTTGGAAGCATAAAGCATTTTCAAACCCGGGTATAAAATTTCGGCAGATTCCACGTACCATGGGGAAATCGATGTTATGGGAAGCACACAGGAAAAAGCGACTGTAGTGTAATTTTTTATTGAGCGAAACTTTACGACATGACGCTAAAAATATGTACCAAATGTACGCACACACGTACGTTGAACTTTCGCATATGTTACATATAACCAGTTGTTTGCAGTGGCGCACCGATGCCAACAAAAACATGGGTAATACCAACACCAGTCGCGGTAAGCTGATATGTAGCGCTTGTGGTTGCGAGGATGGTAGCCCTGCCTTAGCGCTAGGTAGAGAAACTTCAGTGGATGGCGCATAAGTATACAATTGAAGTTGACCCGATGTGATGCCTGTATCATAGGAGTACATATGTAATGTTTATAAAATTAGATAGCCAGCACTGCAACCACTAGTGACGTTTCACCGAAATTACACCCGCGTAGAGATTTTTTTTTCTTTCGAAGCAGTTCCGACACCTGGCGTGGCTCTGTGGTAGAATACTTCACTGCCAAGCAGAATGCTTGGGTTCGATTCGTGCTGGGACCGTGATCCTTATTCTTTGCATTCGTCGGGTCAACGCTGCAGATGTCAGTTTTTCTTAACGCTCCCGCATTTAAATTACCAATGTCTGTCTCGCCATTCCTGGAGATATACACTGTCAATCACCTGTGGCGCATACCGCGGCCCGTGGCAAACGGGTGTGTGCCTCACGTGGAAGAAGGAAAGGGTGTTCATTTCATGACCAGCCAGATGTATTCGTCAAACCACCTTACGCTTCCATACTAATTTTGGTCTACCCCAAGTTAAGGAGGCGATCACGAGAGCACCCTAACGTAGCCGGCTAGATAGATAGATAGATAGATAGATAGATAGATAGATAGATAGATAGATAGATAGATAGATAGATAGATAGATAGATAGATAGATAGATAGATAGATAGATAGATAGATAGATAGATAGATAGATAGATAGATAGATAGATAGATAGATAGATAGATAGATAGATAGATAGATAGATAGATAGATAGATAGATAGATAGATAGATAGATAGATAGAAACACTCAAAGTGCCTGCAGTTCGCTAAGAAATGCTTCGTATTTAAAGTCTGAGGGTGTCTCTAAATGTATACGTGCCGTAAATGCCACCTTTTCAGCAAATGAGAAAAATATATCGCACTTATGAATGATATTCGTAATTTAATTTGTTAATTAGGTCACACTTGCTCAGTACGTACTCTGTTCTGTGACAACCAATTTCATGTCTGTATTCTGAGCTATACTCAGAGTTCTCAACATGTCCGAAAAGAGATTGAGCATATCTTTCTTAGGAGAGCGGAGTAAGGTGCCTGTGTTGTATCTCGGTACTGAACGGGCCACTGTGTAGTACTCACAAATATTTCAGTTTGTGACGTGATATACCACAACGGCTGTCACTACAATTCGCGGTCAAAGCCTTGAGGCGTACTTAATAAACAGGAGCTGCAGTGATGAGAGCTTCCACGCACGATGACGATGATCTGCGTTTCCTTCGCAAACACATTTCTACGAGAGATTGAACTGCTGCATACGATGAACATAAGCCTCAATATATAAAAGAAA
>JALIZH010026116.1:0-17731 GCA_030522465.1 Rhipicephalus appendiculatus
GGGCTACCGTTTTGTAGCAACGCTACGCTAATATAGCTGCACTAGAGAGCAATGGTTGCTTGCTATGGAGACCGCGCACGCGCAGACCATGGTGCTACTTTTCTGCAGCCGCGCTCCGCCGGCGAGCGGCTGCGTGTCCTACGTTCCGAATTATTCTGGGAGCGCGCCTGTACATCCTCACCGCTGTTGTTCATCCATAAGGAAGCATAAACGCTGTAACCACTAAGAACTAAAATGAAACTTGCTTAAATACTTGGCTCTCTCCGTTCAGGCGTCTGTCTGTCCAGAGAAGATGCGCGCCCAAAGAAGCAACGCCCACAACGCACCGTAAATGTCATTTGGGCGTCAACGTTCGACAAACACACTGAAGGTCGTCCAAGCGTGGGGCGAGCAGTGAAGGCCGCACTGCAACGTGGCGTTCGGTTACGTGGCCTCATTATGCACTGAAAGACCACGGAAATGCTGCAAGAAATATCCGGTCACGGCTGGTGCCAGCTGTCACTTTCCTCGTCAATGTATGCCAGTAGTTTCGCAGCCGCGCGGCGACAGTTGTTTCTCTGATTATAATCTAGAGGTATCTGGTTTTACGCAGTGGTCAATGCAATAGCAAGCATACACATGAGGGGCTGCGATACGCACAAACACGCGCACTAACGTACACATGCAAACACTAACTACACCACAAAACACTGTCCCGTAATTGAAATCGTCTAACGGTGAATAAAGCAGCGTGTCTGTCACAAACCACGGACATTTTTTATACGCCCTGCCTTCTAGTGAAGTAATCTTAGCCCTAACAGAATGTCTTACAGTTCATCCATACTTAATTTGCAAAAGTGCACACCTCTGTTTAGAGCGATAGCTGTACTCCTCGCGTTACAAACACGGGAGACGCCTTCTTCCGTGAATCTGACTGTCAAGCTCAGTGAAGGTCAACGCTGGGGAAAGAGCTTCTGCGAAACACTAGTGCGGCACGTTTGTGAAAACGAACAGCGGCTCAAAATTATTATTTTGTGCCGCCATCCCCTGGGGCGCTAGCTGCATCCAAGTGCACTGCGTGCCCCGAGCTGCGCCTGCGCGTTGTGTTGTGTTGTGGTCACGTGGGCTCCTTTATCGCGGAGTGTAGTCGAAGCGTCTAGTCTTCTCGTCATCCTTGCCCTAAGCTAGGACATGCAACACTGTCATAGCCAGGGAGGGCGGAGGGCGATGTATGTGCCAAGCAATGCCGTGGACGTACTATCGTGAGCAATATGAGGCTCGGCCACGCGAGCGCGTGGCAAATAGCGCCAGGACGGAGATAGCTTGATACAAGGATGGCGCTGCCGAAACCGGAGGGGAAAGGATAGGAGCTGTTCCACATTTGTATGGGTTCAGCAGGTTTAAGCATTTGTAAGGGTTAACCACTGCCTGTTGGCACTCCCGCTTCGCTAGCGTATCTAGCCGCGTATCTAGCCGTGAGCGTCGTCATGAGTTGTCTTGCCGTGTATGAGCATGCGCAGTTTTAGTATATTACGGTGTTCCCTCAATAAAATTTTTCAGTTGAAAGTCAGCGTTCGTGTTGTGTCTACTCTTTCTTAGTCCTTGTTCTTTTGCGCTGTTTTACCTCTGTAAGTGAAAGATGCGTATCAAAATGCGCAGCCAACACCACCTTCATATAATACAAGCATGGCGTCACGGCAGCCTACGTCACAGCCGATATCTCAGCAGCTACATAGCCTGATGGGTCATTGGGTATGGCTGTGCGCGTTGATGTGACACTAACGCGCTATAAACTGCCGTTTTGCAGCAACGATATCGAGGCGGGAGTGTCGACAGCTAGCGGAAGCGCGCCGCCCTTTCCACTTTGTTTCCGACAGCGGCCGCTGCGAATTATCCGATGTAGGGTCCGAGGCTATTGGCTACGCACTGGCGTGTTCTAACTTATATTGCTCTCGATAGTACCTGCCAAGCAACGTTTGCAACAACGTAAGATCACACGTCACTGTTCGCGTGATAGGGGGTCGCTGTTGACCATGCTGCTGGTGATAACGAATGCAGCAGCGCGCGAAATGGTCGAGAGCCAGAAATGATGTGAACTAGCGAAGCAATTTTTTTAAACCTCTTTAGAACTAATTGTAACAGGTTTACTCTTACTTTACACAACAATTGTTAACAAAATGACATAGACATTTCGCCTCTCATGCAGGTGGCATCCTCAGAATACACCGACTACAAAAGAAAAAAGAAGGAAAAACAATGAGCGGAGGTCGACCTCTCCACTAGTCACACATGTCCTTGTAACCGTCCGGTGGGGGACCGCGGTTGTTGTTGCAAAGCCGATAGATCACGACGAATGAACCACGATTCCAGGTGTCCCCCCCCCTCCCCCCCCCCAACTTTCTTCATGAGCCAGCCGCGTCGCATATTTTAGGTCAAAGTTATGCCCAGTTGTCCAGCAGTGCTCAAAAAGCACCGTCTTAGAACGCATTGCATCGGTTGCTTTTGTGTTCTCTAAGCCTCGTTGATACTTTCGTGCCCGAATCGCCAATGCAAGTCGCGTCGCAATCCCCGCATCGTACTTGTAGATGACCCCGCTTTAATTATCCGCAGGTGTACGGTCATTTCGGTTTCGTGAACACACAAAGCTCTCTGATCAGGGTCTGATGTACTGTGAACATGGGGAATAGAAACAATGGATGTCGTCTTAACACGAGACGCACTCGCCGTTCCTCTTCGCATGCATGCACTTCTGGGTATCGTTAATAAACGTCCTAGGATACTGTCGTCGTTCCAGTGCATCAAACCCGTTTTCCACTACTATTATCCTTCCATGTTTATTATTATTACTAGTAAATCAATTTTTTTCCACCAACGGTGCACGAACAAAAAAAAATGAGGCAACAAAAGGAGGCGGACACAGCGACTGTTTGTGTTGGGCTCTCTTTTAGGTTTACTTCATATAGAGTTTTACCCCGTTTAGTTCTGGCTGCCCGCATACCTTCGCACGCGTTTATAAATAAATTCTATAATTTGCTTTGCGATCTGTTACTTATTTTATTCTAAAAATGAAATAGGACTTGAAATGAAAAAAAAATAAACTAAAAATGAAATAGACTTCAGAATGTGCGCCCACCCGGGCATTGTACAGGATGTGGAAGTAGTTAACAAGATCCGATGCAGTGACCACAGAATGGTAAGATCTAGAATTTCACCTAGACTTGAGGAAGAACGGCAGAAACTGATACGCAAGAAGCCGATTAATGAACTAGCTCTGAGAGGGGGAAAGTACAGGAATTCAGAGTTTCACTTCAGAATAGGTACGCGGCTTTAACCGAGGAAACCGACCTTAGCGTTGACGCAATGAATGATAATCTGACTAGTATCATTAAGGAGTGTGCAGTGGAAGTCGGGGGGTACAGCCGTTAGACAGGACACTGGTTAGCTATCCCAAGAGACGAAAAACCTCATTAAGAAACGTCAAACCATGAAAGCCTCAAATGCAACAGACAAAATAGAGCTGGCGGAGCTTTCCAAGTTAATCAATAAGCGTAAAGTAGCCGACATAAGAAAGTATAATATGGAGAGAATTGAGCATGCTCTAAAGAACGGAAGAAGCCTCAAAGCTATGAAGACAAAACTGTGCATAGGCAAAAATCAGATGTATGCATTAAGGACAAGGAAGGCAGGGTCACAACCAATATGGATAGAATAGTTGAGGTAGCGGAAGAGTTCTACAGAGATCTGTACAGCAGCCGAGACAATCAGGATGATAACGTAAGAAGCAATAATAGCCCAGAGGAATCTGACATCCCACCAGCATTGACAGGAGAAGTAAAGAAAGCCCTAAAGGGAATGCAAAGAGGCAAAGCCGCTGGTGAGGATCAGGTAACATCAGACCTGTTGAAAGACTGTGGAGAGATTATGTTAGAAAAACTGGCCACCCTGTATACGAAGTGTCTCTCGACAGGGAGGATACCAGATTCTTGGAAGAATGCCAACATCATCTTGATCCATAAGAAAGGGGACGTCAGGGATCTGAAAAATTACAGGCCCATCAGCTTACTGTCCGTTGTCTACAAGCTATTTACAAAAGTAATTGCTAACAGAATTAATACGACATTAGAGTTCAATCAACCAAAGGACCAGGCAGGATTTCGTACAGGCTTCTCAACAACAGACCATATTCATACTATCAATCAGGTGATAGAGAAATGCGCGGAATACAACCAACCCCTATACATAGCCTTCATAGATTACGAGAAGGCATTTGATTCGGTGGAGACATCAGCAGTCATGCAGGCACTGCGGAATCAGGGCATCGACGAAGCCTATATAAACATAATGGAAGAAATCTACAGCGGATACACAGCCACTATAGTCCTCCATAAAGAAAGCGACAGAATCCCAATAAAGAAGGGCGTACGACAGGGAGACACGATCTCTCCAATGCTATTCACCGCGTGTTTACAGGAGGTTTTCAGGGCCCTAGATTGGGAAGAGTTAGGGATAAGAGTTAATGGAGAGTATCTCAGTAACCTGCGATTCGCTGATGACATTGCATTGATGAGTAACGCGGGTGACGAATTACAGCTTATGATTACTGAACTGGATACGGAAAGTAGAAGAGTAAGGTCTGAAAATTAATATGCGTAAAACTAAAGTAACGTGGAACAATCTTCGCAGAGAACAGCGCTTTGCGATAGGTGGCGAGATACTGGAAGTTGTAAAGGAGTACGCCTACTTAGGACAGGTAGTAACCGCGGAGCCGAACCATGAGAGTGAAATAACTAGAAGAATAAGGATGGGATGGGGCTCATTCGGCAAGCATTATCAAATCATGAATGGTAGTTTACCACTATCCCTCAAGAGGAAGGTATATAACAGCTGCATCTTACTGGTACTTGCCTACGGAGCAGAAACCTGGAGACTTACAACGAGGGTTCAAGTTAAACTAAGGACGACGCAGCGAGCGATGGAAAGGAAAATGATAGGTGTAACCTTAAGAGACAGGAAGAGAGCAGAGTGGGTCAGGGAACAAACGAGGGTTAAGGATATCATAGTTGAAATCAAGAAGAAGAAATGGATATGGGACGGGCACGTAGCACGTCGGCAGGATAACCGCTGGTCATTAAGGGTAACTGACTGGATTCCAAGAGATGGCAAACGCGTGAGGGGGAGACAGAAAATTAGGTGGGTAGATGAGATTAAGAAGTTTGCAGGTATAACGTGGCAGCAGAAAGCACAGGACCGGGTTGATTGGCGAAACATGGGAGAGGACTTTGCCCTGCAGTGGGCGTAGACAGGCTGATGATGATGATGGTGACTTATTTTATTAGATGCGAAGCATCTTATGCTCGGGGCTCTGTCCGTCCCGCGTCCCCCCGTCCCGCGTCCCGCGTCCGGCCACTGTCATGAAGTAGGGAAGCACCCATTATGCGAACCAGAACACTGGTTCCCGCGTCCCACACCACCACAGCGCATGCGCGTCCCCTCCACCTCTCCTATGCTCACCCCCTTTCTCTGCTCTAGGAATCCTCTACTCTACGGAGCGGCGTCCCACATCCCCACAGCGCATGCGCGTTCTCTCCCCCCTCTCTCGTACGCTCACCCCCTTTCTCTACTTTAGGAATCCTCTACATCCCCACAGAGCACGCGCGTCCTCTCCCCTCTCTCCTACGCTCACCCCCTTTCTCTACTCTGGGAATCCTTTACTCTACGGAACCCGCGTCCTCTCCGCCTCTCTCCTACGCTCGCCCCCTTTCTCTCCCCGAGGAATCCTGTACTCTACGGAGCGGTTCCCGCGTCCCACAGCGCATGCGCGTTCCCCTCTCTCTCGTCTCCTACGGTTCCCCCCCCGTTCTCTACTCTAGGAATCCTCTACGGGGCTTAGTACTTCCCGAGTCCCACACCACCACAGCGCATGCGCGTGCCCTCTCTCTCGTCTCCTACGGTTCCCCCCCCGTTCTCTACTCTAGGAATCCTCTACGGGGCTTAGTCCTTCCCGCGTCCCACACCACCACAGCGCATGCGCGTCTCCTCTCTCGCCTCTCCTACGGTTCCCCCCGTTCTCTCCTCTAGGAATCCTCTACGGAGCGGCGCGCATGACAGGTGGTGCGACAGCTGCATACTTCGCTGGGAGCACCACGGTAGTTCCGCGGTATGAAAATGACGGAGCGCGCCTCATTCTCTCTCCTGTGCAGCGCCGCGATGAGCGCCCGGGCCGCTGCCGCGAAACGAGAGCGGCGACGTTTCTCCCGCTCAAGCTAACCATCTCCCCGCTGCTTCGCATCCACACATGGTCCCCTTTAGCGGGAGATGGTGAGGTTTTTCAGTAACAGAAAAGTAACGACGTTACGTTTTCACAGTAACTGTAACTATAACAAGTTACTTTTGGAAACTGTGTAACTGAAACTAAGTTTTTTTGGCTTAGGTAACGGTAACTGTAACCCTGTTACTTATTACTGGTAACGTGCCCATGACTCGTCGTATTAGTAGTAGTAGTTTTGCAGAAGCAAACAATTAAGTTTAATATAATGATTAAAAGAACAGAAACACATTATAGATGGATTTAATGGGGAGTGGACTGCTCGTTCACCATCATGCATGCGATTGGAGCAATACGAATGTTTTGAAATATATGCAGTCATAAATTGTCTATATAGTGATCGCTAATTGAGAGGCTACACAAAGGTGAGACCGGCTAATCGAATGACGGGTAAATATTTGCACAAGCATTAGCATGCTTGATGCGAAACAAACAAGCGCTAAGAAACAGGGGCATGCACACAGGACAGGTGTCTGCCTCTTGTTTATGTCCCCGTTCCTTAGCTCTCGTTTGTTTCGCATCAAGTATGAACCAACTTGCCCAAACACATGTCTTGACTAAGATGCTGCTACACGCAGCTTTTGCCATTGTTTCCACTTTATCTTGTATTCATGAAGACAGGGATAAAGGTTTCATTTCATTCGTGACTTCCATCGTGTGTTTGTCTCGGAAGCCGGTCAAGTGGCCCGAAAGCAATATGCCATAACCACTTAGATGTGTCTACCTTTGAATCAGTTGCTCCATATACTCTGCATATACTCTGTCTTTATATGTTAGGCATGTGTAGCGAGACATGACGTATTCACTACATCTATTTCGGAAAAACCTGAAAGCGAGTAGAACGGTGACTGTGGCATCCCGCCGTGCTCGCGCAGATCTCGAGCGCATTCTCCGCATAATTTACGCCAGAGGCGCATCACGCTTTTGGCGTGGCGATGATGGCTAATAAGATTGCTAACAGATATGTTTGATATGATTGCGTAGACTCAACATCGCTGGCTTAATAGATATACCTTCAGTAGTTATTGGTGTAAATTTCGCAGTTTTAACTCGAGAAAGTTTTAATCCGATAGCGTTAAAGAGCTCGTTTCGAAGAAATGCCAGCGTCTTCGTGGATGTCGGCGTCGTTGATTGTGAGCGAAAAATCATCATCTTGTTCGTGGACGAAAAATCGAGAAAGATTCAAGTGATACAAATAATGAAAGTCTTCGATTCGAGTGAGAATCGAACCCAGGCCGTCTGCGTGGCAAGCAAAACAGCTTCGGAAAGATAACCACTATATGAATGTTATGTTATGAAAGTTTCGCTCGGCCATTTCGGACATCATCAGTCCCGGACATTCTTTTAACACGCAAGTGTTTTATGCCGGGGTCCACCAAGACTTCAGTGACGTATTTCCGTCACGGAAATGACGTCGAAAAAATACACATGATAAGAAGACAAAGAAAAAAAAGTTCCGTCAACGGGAGTCCAACCTCCCACCTCTTGGTCCGCGACAAGCGATGCCGGGCACGCTATGCACTCCGCCACGGTCACTTTTTTATCTCTATTACAATGTTAATACATTATATACATGTGCCACACAACACCCACCAGCTTGTGTGAGGCTGGCTGCATTTACTTATGCACTTTTAACTGTTTCATTGTATCTAATATACAAAGCATTTCTTCACTTGCCCCACTTCGCCACAGTCACATACTCTGCAGGCATTACAAACGCGCCTTTTATATCTACCACTGTCCTCTCACAGTTCTCTTGCTAAAGCGAAGTAATGCATCATGACCGTGAAATCCACGATTAGTTTTATCAAAGGCGTCGTTTCTACGCGTCCGTCCCATTCGGCGCGTTTCCAATAGAAGTGCAATTTTGTGGACGCATTAACACACCGCCAGGTGGCGACCTTATCTCCAGCGTCGGCCTCACTCATTGCATCCATCCATACCAAAAATAGCTATGCGACGCGCGACTAGAGTGTACTTGAAGCGTTTGAGTGGGACGAACGAGGTTCAAAGTGAGGCGCCGGACGTGTACAGGAAAGGGCGCTGTGATTGAGGGGAATAGGCTTGGTGCACTCGCAGCGCACGTCACATATCGAGGAACGCGGGGGGACTCCACTGTACATGGGAGTGCGCCGCAAGGCACGCTCATCGGCGTCTCTGCCATACGCTGTTCGCATCCCACAAGAACGCTTCGCGAGAAGCGCGTGCCTCACAGCCCGCTCAACGGATCCCTATCCACTTCGATCACTGCGCCACAATAGTATTTTCCACACGCCCCGCCTCACGCCCAAGCAGGCGCGGAACCGGTTGTTCGGCCCGCTCAAAACGGTTCTAGTACACTCTAGCGCGACTGCTCCGCGTGGCTAGAGTGCCGTAACTCCGCGTTCCCAACTTACGCTCGCCCCGCGAAAAATTGCATCCAGCCAACGGGAGGACGCGTGTTGCGTTTCCCTCTGGTCGGGCAGTGATGTTCAATAACTCTAACATGCCGCTAGTAGGTGACCTTAGCCCAAGTCCGGCGACCAATCAGTCACGCTCTTCTGGCTGTCACACCGCTTTCTTTGATTCCGCTCTCACCGTACAGCTACCACAAGCATCTATGACCACAAGGGTTTGTTTAATCATTGATCATAGACATTAGTTGTCGGGATACAGATGTACTTCCAAGCGTCAACGTGGATGCATCCACGTTCAACGGTGCTATAACTGTCAAACACCAATAGACATTGTGCAAGCTCTCTTACATCAATGTACAGAAAATATTCGACTACTTCTGTAAGGACACGTCGCACTTTCGTGTTATACCGATTCCTATGACGGAGGGATCAACCATGTTTTTGTTTATTTATTAATAATGCCTTTTTTTTTCTTTACGAATCAGTTATTCTTTGCGTTAAGTAGCCGCCTTTGCTGCTTAGTGTTGTTGTTTTTTTTTCTTAGTTTTTTCTAACTTTTGTATGTACTGTTAACCACTCGCCTTTGTAATATTTCGGTCTTGAGGGTACAGTAAAATGAAGTGAAATGTACTGGAAGGAGTCTCCTTAACGCATGTAATACTACGTGGCAGAAGCGTAGAATCGCACCGGGTGTCAAAACATGTGAATGGCGCTTCGAGTGGGTGTATTAAATGCCCACCTGTTACAAAGCGTTCAGACATATTTGATCTTTATCAGCTGCAAAAGCATCAACAAAGTCAGCAGCTGCGTACGTTCCCGTGTTGCCTTACGTACGCGTAGTGGGCCCTTCGCTGATTCGTAAAGGGAATAATTATGCCGTAGTGGGCACTTAATGACTGTACTTGCAGTATGCCTTCCAGGATAGTTTAAAACGGCAAATGTTACGCGTACAGTCGTTTCTTTCGTTACGGCACGGTTGAGGCATGCGCCCAGAATCGAAGCTATACGCTAGAATTTGAGAAGGCGGTAGGGGGCCCGATTACGCTATCGTGTTCTACTCTTGAAGGCGAAGCTCGAGCGTCCAATCTTTCATGCTTTAAGAAAATGGTATTTTCTCACTTTATTAAAGAATCAGCCTAGGCAAATTAGGGTTAAGCAAAGGGGCACTGCGTTAACTTTTGCCGGACACAGTGAAAATAAACGGGGGAATTATGAGAGAAATTAAATTAAACACCAGAACCAACGAAATAATTGGACCGGTAAAGAATAACAGAAAAACAGGCGGGCACAACTGCAGCGATGAGGTGTGCCCGGTAGCTAGTGGCACAGTGTGTCCTCATGCGCACATTTATTTGAAACACTTTGTTTCGAACCGATAATCGATCAGATTCTTTTTTCTGTTCTAGTTCGGTTCGGGTGGAGGCACGTTCCGAGAATATCGGTTTAGCCTCAGGCTCAGTTCCGGCCAGAATCCGCTTTTTACGTTTTCCTGTGCGGCCCTCTGCCATTTTGGTACGGTTTCGGTAGATGCCGGGACAACCTGTATTGCCAGAACGAAAGCCTAAGAGACGAAGAGGCGTTTCACGACTGTTCCGCCAGATTAAGGGTCCATAGGTCGTGGTGTTGTGAAAAATGCGGATTATGGTTCAGGTATTGTTTCCACTTAGGGTTCGATTCGACACCCTGGATTAAGCCACCGATACAGCATTAAGTGCCATTTGATCGTAGGCAAAAATGTGAGAAACTGTAAAGTTGTCTCATTATGGGTAAAAAAAAATTAACTCTATGGTTTTACTGCCAAAGCCATGGTATAATTATGAGGCACGCCGTAGTGGAGCACTTCAAAATACTTTTCAACGCCTACGGTTCTTTAATGGGCATTCAACACTAAGCACAAGAATGTTCTCGAATTTCGTTTCCCGTGCCCCCCCCCCCCCCGAAATGCAGCCGCCGTGCTCTCTAATAGATCCATCACCTTCGAGCTCAGCAGCGCCACGTCTCAGCCACCAAGCCAACACGGCGAGTCTAAAAAATGTTCGGTGCTGGGTCGATCCCACCGGCGTACTTTGCCGCCGATCTGGATGCGCGAAGCAGTGACCTTCGTATCTCATGCGTAGAAGCAAACACCTGTACAGTCAGTGTAGATGACGCATGGGTAACAACTACCTGTTTCGTATTCAGCTGAGTACACGGCTAGCATTTCAGATGCACTTCGAAGAAGCGCACGATTCACTGCCTTCGGCGGGGAAACATAAAATATTGATTTCTTCGCTTTGTGTCCGAAACTTACACCTACATCCGTTTAGCAAGAACTAAGTATTCACTTTTAGCACCATTTCATCTATATGTGTATATGCTTAATTTAGCGCATAATATAGGGCAAACTGCAATTACCCTGTCTGACTATTTTTTTCGTATCTGTAAATAAGTTCACGGTTCTTTTATTTGCACGCTTTGTTTCAGCACAGCCTTCTGTTACACCGGTTATCTAGAGTAAAAGTAATCTTCGGTTACGCTCAGTCATCTCCAGTTTGTGTTGCTAACAAGTAGTCTATGTGCTTTAAAGGAGGGGCCCATTCCTTTGTGGCGCCGAAGTTTCCGGGCAGTGACGCTTGAACGCTTGAACCTTCGCGGCTATAGGTACAATGCGATGGAAACATGAGGGATCTAGCCGCATTATATTTTGGTGTATATGAAGCTAGCGAAACGGCCGCGAGCGCGCCATGAGCGTGGCATGCAAGTCATGCTGTACACGAAATGTCATGATTTTTGTATACGACTTGTCATTTATGTTTTTCATACAGTCACGTCATGCAATACCGAACTTCTATATCAAGCTAGCGAAACGGACGTGAGCGCACCATGAGCGTGACATTTAAATCATGTTGTACATGACATGCCATGATTTCCATATTACCGCTTGTCATTTATGTTCTTCATACAGTCACGTCACGCAATACCAAATTTGGTGCATATTAAGCTAGCGAAACGGCCGCGAGCATGCCATGAGCGTGGCATGCAAGTAATGTTGCGCATGACATGTCATCATTTCCATGTTACCACTTGTCATTTATGTTCGTCATACAGTCACGTCACGCAATTCCAAATTTGGTGTATATCAAGCTAGCGAAAGGGCCGCGAGCGTGCCATGAGCGGGGCATGCAAGTCATGTTGCGCATGACATGCACGTCGTGATTTTCATATTACCATCAGTCATTTATGTTGGTCATGCAGAAATGTCTCATCATACCAATTTTTGGATATATCAAGTTAAGGAAACGGTCGCAGGAGCACCAGGGCCATGGCGTGTAAATCGCGGCGTTCATGACAAGTTAGTCATGATTTTTATGATATGACCGGTCATGCATATTCTTCATACAGTCATGTTATGCCATACCAATTTTGGTATAAATCCCATTAACGATACGGTCTGGAAGGCACAAAGTCGTAGGCGGCTAGATAGATAGATACGCTCAAAGTCGCCGAAGTTCTCTTAAGAACGGCATCGCATTTAATACTCAGAATATGTTGGCCGACTGCGAACAGCAGACTTCACTAAGTGGCAAATGTGTATCCAGGACATTATTTTCTACTCACATCGAAATATTGAATCAGCACTCATTAAACGCCTAAGCAAGGTGTGTGACCGGGCTAGTTGGTATTTCATGGCGACGTGAACAGCGCGGGAGACACACAAGGACAAGGAACCGACGAGGACTTGCGCTGACTTCCAATTGAAATTTATTACCACGAACATTAAAACGCCTAAGTGTAGTCCCTTTCAATGCGGTTTCCTGTGCAAGAAATTTAATTATATTGGTGCATGGGTAGAGATTTCTATTTGAATATCTGAAGCGCAGTATCTTGACTGCACCTTTGAAGACCGACTTGGAAAGTGCCACATGTGCGGGACTTGAAATTGACGAGCGCACAAACTGCAGTTAGACATGCTTGTAGTATGGCCCCTGGTCTCTAAATAATTCGAGTCGGAGCGTTTATTTAGATTTCTTTTACCTACCTATAACCTGCCGTAGGCGATGTCAAATTCGTATAATATATGTAGCTTGATGTGAGCTTTAAGTTGCTGACTTTATTTCGCTTCAGGATTATCCGACACTATATTTTTATATGAAAAAAGTCAAATGTAACGTTAATGTAACGACAAGTTCCAATTTTCGAAATGTAACTGTAACGCGTTCCTTTCGCATTACAGGAACTTGTAACGGGAACTCGTTCCAAAATTGGGAAGGAACGAGGAACGAGCTTTCGTTCCTGTGGTAGAGGAACGTGTACAACACTGCCTTCCTAGAATACTTGGTTTCCTGTCAGTGGGCGCTTTAGCAACTGCCATGATTCTCATTGGTGGAATGCAGTTCATCACGACCGATATCGGCAAACTGACGCAGAGTACACAAGAATACGACACCATCTTCTGGGTGTTCTTGTACACCCAAAAGCTACGTAGAGCATTATTACCGACAAAAGTTTCAATGTGGGCTTGTTGGTTATTCGTCTGAACGGCGTAGCGTGCAATGGCACACGATACAAGAGGGTACATAAGGACACCACACAGCGCTACAGTGTGGGAACAAGCACTTCTGCCCGTGTGTCGCTTCGCGCTACATCGAAGTTGTTCGGAACATTTTTGCATTTGATGAAGGTTTGCCCTCTCCCTCAACTCAATATTTTCTTCCAAATGACTATTCACTAGCCGCATGCTGGGTATGAGATCCTGTTGTACCACTTAGCCCTTCAGAGATCACGATCTTTTTGTTTTGTGTTTTTTTTTGGAACAGATGTACGAGCCAGTGGCGTAGCCAGGAATTTTGTTCGGGGGGGGGGGGGGGGGGGGCTCGCATGTCAACACTATCTCTCTCTCTCTATATATATATATATATATATATATATATATATATATTTATATATATATATATATATATGGCTTCCCCTATACTTTCCTTGGCATCTTTGTGTGTTAGTTCTCATTAATACTGTGTTTAACGAAGCAAAACGAGCCCTTAAGTTTACAATTCTTTCCTTTATATATATATATGAGCGAGATGCGCATTTGCTGCTCCAGCATTTTAAATGTTGTCTTAGTAGCATGACGGCGCTGTTACAGCACAAAGTTTGTTAAAAAAGTGTGATCTAATGAAATGCATAGTTTTTGTTTTCCTTTACACTTCTCTTCGTTCAAAGCATTTGTCCGGTGAACGTGCCCACTTGCCATTGCGGAGGAAACAATTAAAAGTCTTTTACATAGGGCTGCCCAAGTGAATTAACGAAAGACTATGGAACTCTGGAAACGCAGTACATTCTTTGGGACCCATTCGCAAAAGTGAACGTTGTTTAAGTGGCATTCTGGAACTACCAAAACTTTACATTTCGCGCTTAATTCAACTGACATGACGTTGCTGCATCACACGTTTCCTGAGAAGAAGGCCCCCTCATAATTTTCCTCTCCAGCTGTTCACCTTGAACAATAGTTCCACCACGGATCTATCACGTACCGCAATCGTGATGTATTTTTGCGTGATTAGTGGAAATAAATCTTACTACCATTTTAGAATATGAAAGCTTCGTGTGGGAAAGTTCGTATACTTACGTTACAATCACTAGATCATTTAAGTTGAGTCATGTGAAGAAGCCATTTAGAAAACACGAATTTATTACTGAAGATATAAATTATAATAGAAAATAGTGCACTAAATTTAAACCTGGCTTTATTTTGCTGTGCATTTGCATGCTCCTGTTTTTCCTCTCGTGTTTGGAGGTCCATCTACGTAATCGGTCGAGCAGAATTCACTACAAAACGTCACACTTACCTTAGTTTCGAGAAGCTAATTGATAAAAATCTGTTGAGAGCAGTGATAGAATCAATTTTTCATGCTGTGTGCACAGGCTTTTTTTTACCCGCTATACTTCGCGCTGTGAAAATAAGTTCGCCCACGAAATCTGCCAGCTTACTATTAAGAAAACAATAACGAAGAGCAGCGTTACGTCTGACAGACTTGCATACATATGCAAGCTATGTCAAAGACACAGTGATCAAATTTACCTTCTGGTAGTGCGCATTGTAACGCAATACTACGTAAGTTTGTCTACCCCCCAGACAGCTTTATCCACCTTTCCACCTGACTCCCAACTAAAAATATACTGCTACGCTTTCTTACTAGAAAGTGCAACGAATAGCGTTTATTTGCGTGAAAACTAAGCAGGCGTTCCCACTGATTGCGAACCTTAATAATGCTTGGTGCATGTATTGCTGAGATGAACTGCCGCCGAGCGAAATTATGTGCTGCTTCTCCGACCGCAAACGAGTGACTAGAACAAGAAGTGAAATGTAAAATTTCCTTTGGAATATAGGATGCTGCCTGATGCTACTTACGCGATGCTTTGCGAATGAGCTCCTATCATACTGCTCTGTTTCCAGAGTTGTATGGAGATCCATTCACGGGCTTTATGAGATATTAACTTTTTACGCAGGACCTTTGAAGACCACTTATCCCAAAACATTACGCTACTGAGTCACGAGACAACGTAGCTCACATAGACAGCTGTGATTCTGTAGAATACACATTAAATATAGATTTTTGTTGACCTCGTGATACTCGTATTTATAAAAGACAAACAGATACAAAGCAAACAAAACTTTCAAAGCACAAGCCACCGCGGTGGTACAATAGTTACGGTGCTCGACTGCTGACGCGAATTATGTGCGTTCCATCCAGGCCGCGGCGTTGGCATTTTTATGGAGACGAAATGCTTGAGGCCACTGTAAGTGCGCGAGCAGCCTTGGATTTAAGCGCTTGTTAAGGAACACAAGCGCTAGAAATTGTCGCAGTCCTCCACTACGAAGTGCCTGATAACCATACCGTGGTTCTGGGCGCGTCAAACTCCACAAATTATTATTATTAATAGTATTGCAAAACGCCGGGCAAACTGAGCTCGAAATAACAGCGCGGTAAAAATGGAACTATTCTAGCCAGATCATAAGTATCTGACGCTTTTCTTCTAAAAAAGCCAAGTCTGCTTTAACCCAAACTGAAAAAAAAACGATAAGGAATTGTCGCATTTTGATTACAATTCGTTCAAAAGAGAAATATACTTTGGCACATTTTACGCTCCCGTGAAATTTAGCCCTTTTCTAATTTGGCTCTCTAAGAAAAAAAAACGCCACATATATAGCACAAGACAGTCATCATGCTTTGGCCGAAATAGGGCTGTTCGAAGCACTATCACCGTTAGAAGAAAGTAATTATGGCAAAGCAGGATTGCTAGTACATTACAGTCTCCTTAGCAGCGTCGTCGATGTGGATTCGCTTCTCGGACAGCGAAAAAAAAAATTGGGTGTGTTCCAAAGATTGACCTCACAAATGTCAGCTCACTGGCAACACTGAATACATCACAGCAACTTTGAGGTCAGAGTGGTCAGTTCAGGAGTGAATCAAGGGTGCTCTCCCCCCCGCCCTTACTTATCCACTGGGGGGATGCAGCCCCTGCTGATCGACGTACCCCAGCAGCCCAAATTAGTAGATGCCTTTTGTTCTAAAAATATAGTGCATTGCCGGGACAAAAAAGGCGGCCCGCCGACCCCATTGCTAGCGGCCCGCGCCTTCAGACAAAATAGCCTTGCGAGTTTTCTAAATAGTATTCGCATTATTTTCTCGCTTACTACGTATAATAGCTCTTTGTTCAGGCCGAGCTACAGAGACGGGATTGGTCTCAAGTGTTTTGTGCGTGTGCGCGAGGCACGCCATGCGCTCATGATAAGTTCAAACATTACCGTGAAACGAAAACTTCGTATAATGCGCCACACAGCCAGATACAGGACCGCCAGGGGTCCCGCAATGTTCACATGGAAGTGTCTTTTCGACTGCGAAAAGCAATTTAGGAAAAAATCCAGGATGATTTCTGGTGCAGCTAGCTCTTTTGGTCGGCGATACATCACAATACGAAAAAAATTCGGGGGGGGGGGGGGGGGTAAAGCCCCATAAGCCACCCACTCCCCCCCCTGGCTACGCGCCTGGTACGAGCCGTTGCTGCTACACACTTATGGTGACTGTGTGTACGTTCCGTCCTCCATTCACCTTTGAGATACCCGGGCAGGATATGCTTAGGCATGATTAAGCCTATATTGTCCCGCATTACAAAACCGACGCGTATGAATTCGTCGCTGTGTTTACAACAATTAAACATGTCTTTTAAGAAACCCTACGAAAATGGGCCATCATTCGCGATTCCAAGCCAGCGCTTCAGAGCTGGCCCTCATGTCTAGCCTACTTAACGCACGCTACGACCGGTTAGTCTACAAGATCCGTGAGGCTCAACTTCGTGCTCTGGAGAAGGGCCGCAACAATCGCTTTTCAATGGCTTCCGGGTCATCGCGGCATCGTTTGCAGTGTTCTCGCTGACAGTACCGCACGGTCCGATAACGACACGGCCCGGTAAGTCACCTCTGCCTTCAACGACCGCTGAAGGATACTTCAGATCACAGGCTCGTAAGGCCAACTTACAGGCGACTGAAACATTGCCTAGCGGAGTTTACAACGGCATATGTCACGCGCAGAGACACTCCTTTCCTCACGCCATGGTTTCGGCTTCCCACGAGAGGCGACGCGTGGCAAACTAATGAGAAGGAGACACAAACAGGGCCTGAAATGCTGTCACATTTCACTCTTAAATTCGAAGCTTTACATCTAATTTTCCTTTCTGATTCGCATCGCTGGCATATCTTCATGTGTCACCCCAGCGTGTGAGCAGGCTATCGAGCCTCTCATCTATATCCTTCTCAACAATGACTTCGCCGCACTAGGAGAATCACCTAGATTCTAGAACACTTAAGTTATGCTAGCACTTGACTCTTCCTCATGCACCGTGAAACCGGTACGGGCGCTAAGCTGTTCCTAAAGTTTAAAAAAAAATGAGTGAACATATTTCGATTTCGTGTTGGAATGCACATCCGGTAATAACCTCGAGGTCCTTTTTTCCTTTAATTCTCTATTTATTCCATCACTTTGTTCATAAGCGT
>JALIZH010026118.1:0-51795 GCA_030522465.1 Rhipicephalus appendiculatus
TGTTACGTGATTTTAGTCACGTCACTAGTAGATACCATAGGTCGGCGAACTCACTCATGAGTTAGTTATATTGGGTTTAATGGCGCAAGGGCAACTCAGGCCAAGCAGCGCCAAACACAAGGTGTTATATAATAACCAGTAACTCTAAAGTTTATCTAAAAAGCCGCTTTCTTTCAAAAAATTTATAACATTACGCAGGGGCACAAGTGGATCCTCTCCTATAATTAGCCTCGGGTGCATAGGTATTCGACGCTTGTAAAAAACTCCAAAATGTTTTCGCCTCTCTGTTTCAGTGTGTGGGCATGTGATGAGGATATGCATAACTGTTAATGGTTGTATGCATTTTTCACATTGTGGCATGTCTTCCTTTTTCAGCAAAAAGTTGTGGGTGAGGTGAGTGTGCCCAATGCGGAGTCGGCAAAGGATAACCTCAATGAAGCGTTCCTTATGACGGCACGACTTCCATTCTCCCACTATGGGTTTGACCAGATGCAGTTTATTACTCGTGCAGGAGTCCCACTGTTGCTGCCATTTTAATGATAATGCTATGCGAATAGTGCGGAGGCTGTCTTTAATGGGAATATTTATTTGCTTAACAGATGTCTGAGCTGCTAGGGACGCATATTCGTCCGCCTTTTCATTGCCTGGAATGCCTATGTGGCTTGGTACCCAGCAGAAACGAATGGTCACTACCTCGCTGTTTAAAACGATCATGTTCAATATGTCACCGAGTAACGGTTCGCACTCAGATTTTAGATGTAGCGCTTTTAGTGAACTTAGTGAATCGGTGTATATGATCGCTTGTTTGTATTTGCCGGTGATGACTTTTCGTACTGCTTCCCATAAGGCATACAGTTCAGCGCTGAAAATGGACATGAACTCAGGTATTCTAACACTGAGAGCGCTTTCCTCTGTCACAATCCCAATGCCTACATGGTGTTTTGTTTTCGAGCCGTCTGTGTATATTTCGGTATAACCTTTGTATTTGTCCTGAAGTGCACGGAATTCCTGAATTATGTGTTCTTGTGGTGTGTTGTGTTTCTTAAGGTTGGTCAGTGAAAAGTCACACAGCTGCGTCAGATCAGTCCATGGGGGCAGTCTCGGCGGTTTCATGGCGACATTGAGTGCATCATCACAAATATCGTATGTACGGCAATGGTCTTCAAAGCGTAAAATCAGTGGTTTGATGAAGTGTGGCCTGTTAAAGTAGTGTAAGCGTGAGTGGCATTGCGTGGTGATGTCGTGGCATATATGTTGAGAATGTGACCTGATCCTTAAAACATAAGAGAGGGTTAAAAGTACGCGACGCTGGCATAGCGGAGGTTCATTGCAATCTACGTATAAACTCTGTACCGGGGATGTTCGATACGCGCCACTGGACAAACGGAGACCGAGATTGTGTATGGGGTCCAGACGCCGAATGTAGGATTCTCTGGCCGAGCCGTAAACAGGACACCCATAATCTAAAATACTGCGGACAACAGAACGATAAACCTTCAGTAGGCATAATCTATCAGAGCCCCAATGCTTATGGGATAAAACCTTAAGTATGTTAAGCGCTTTATTTGCCTTGATTTTAAGTGCATTAATATGAGCAAGAAAGTTCAGTTTACTGTCGAATGTCACACCTAGAAATTTTTGTTCATGTTTTATCATCATCGCCATATTGTTTAATGTAAGAACTGGGTCTGGGAATAATCCTCTTTTTAATGTAAACACCACAGCAACAGTCTTTTGTGTGGAAAATCGGAAACCATTTCTGTCGGCCCAATGTGTTAGTTTGTTTATGGTAACTTGAAGTTGCCTCTCACAGGTTGATAGGTTAGAGGCACGACAAGAGATTTGCAGATCGTCAACATACAAAGAGTGCATTATTGTGGGTGGTATGATCTTATTGATTGAATTCATTTTTACTATGAACAGAGTAGTGCTAAGGATACAGCCTTGGGGCACGCCATTTTCCTGGACAAACGTGCGTGAAAGCACAGTGCCCAACCGCACCTGAAATGTTCTGTTAGTCATGAAATCGGACAAACATTTTAGCATTTTGCCTCGAATGCCTAGATTAGCGAGGTCTTGCAGAATTCCGTGTCGCCACGTGGTATCGTAGGCCTTCTCTAGATCGAAAAAAACCGCGAGACAGTACTGCTTGTAGCGAAATGCTTCTCGTATTTCATGCTCCAGACGAACAAGATGGTCAGTCGTTGAACAACCTTTTCTGTATCCGCATTGATGATTATCAATCAAGTTTCTTGAATAGAGGATAAAAGACAGTCTGCAATTGATAACACTTTCGTAAGTTTTCGCCAGGCAACTGGTAAGAGCGATCGGTCTGTAGCTGCTCGGGGATGTTGGGGGGTTTACCAGTTTTCAGAAATGGGACTACTATGGCAGTTTTCCATTGTTCTGGCATAGACCCAGATTGCCATACCATGTTGAAAAATGTAAGTAAAACTTTTGTCGATGATTCGGACAGATGTGCCAGCATAGAGTAGTGTATGTTGTCAGGGCCTACTGCCGTTTTTTTACCTTGTGAGAGTACAATGTTTAGTTCCTGTAATGTTAGGGGTTGGTTGTAAGCTTCGTGTGAAGCACCTGTGAACGGTAGTTTCTGCTTCTCTGCGGTTTCTTTGTGTTTGAGGAAAGTATCAGTGCAGTTGGCTGAACTGGAAATGTTGTAGAAGTGTTCCCCTAATATGTCGGCTTGTTCTTGTGTTGTTGTCTGGATGTCTGGGCTTGTAAGAATGGGTATAGTGTAGGCTGAGTAGTCTCCTCTGAATTTCCTCAACTGGTCCCACAATCGTTTAGACGAGACAGTGCTATTTATAGAAGTTATATAATCGCGCCATGATGTTTTTTCGGCCTGCCTACGGATGTAGCGCGCTTTCGCTTTGGCCTGCTTGAAGTTTACGAGGTTGCTATATGTGGGGTACCTCCTCAGGACGCCCCAAGCTTTATTTTGCAGTTTCTTTGCTTCAGTGCATTCTTTTGTCCACCAGACATTTCTCGTTTTTCGGACATGAGTTGACGATCTTGGTATTGACATTTCTGCGGCTGCAATTATAATTTCCGTGATTTTGTCATTAATGTCATCGATCGTCATATCTGGCGAGATGATGTCCTCTAGTTTCGCGTTTTCTAAAAATAGTGCCCAGTTCGCAAGATGGATTAGCCAGCGGCGTGGTTTAGAGGTGATGGTGGGTAGTGACGATGGCAATTTGATGGTTGCAGGTAAATGATCACTGCCGTACGAAGAGTCCAGGACTTCCCATTTAAAATCATTAAAAACAGATGGTGAGCAAAATGCAAGATCGAGGCAGCTAAACTTGCGTGAACTTGGTGAAAAGTAAGTTGGTGTGCCAGAGTTTAAAAGACAGATGTCATTCGATAAAATAAAATCTTCAATGAGTTGCCCTCTTTGGTCTGTTTTGTCGCTGCCCCATAGTGTGCAATGAGCATTAAAATCACCTACGAGAACAAAGGGTTCTGGAAGTTGCGCTGTCAAGTCCTCGAGTTCTCGTAGTGTCAATTGTTCATGGGGAGGAATGTAGATGGAGCAGATGGATATTGTTTTGTGTGCTATAATGCTGACTGCTACAGCCTCGAGAGGGGTGTTTAGTGTGATTGCTCGGGTGGGAATGCCGCCTTTTACTACTATTGCAACTCCTCCCGATAAACGGCTACAATGTTGCCGGTCCTTACGGACAACTGTGTAGCCTTTTAGTACATGAGTGTGCTTTGCGCCCAGGTTTGTTTCCTGGAGGCAAAATGCTATCGGAGAAAACTTGTTAAAAATGTCCTTTATGTCACCTAAGTTTTGAAGTAGACCTCTGATGTTCCAATGGACAATAAAAGCCATGATGAGATTAAAAGGAAGCAAATGTACTAATAATGTGGATCAATTGTTAAAAAGATGGTAGGTGACATATTGTAAAAATTGGGTCCATGAAGAGCGATACCTCTTGGGTTATCGCTTCGGTTGCAAAGTTATTGGGATCTTGTCCCGCTTGGCGCGCTCGAGGGAGCGTTGGTCCTTCGGTGTCGATGACACCGAGGTTTTGGGGTCGACCTCCATCGCCTTCTCAGAGGCGCTGGGGGGTCCGAGACTCGGGCACTGAGAGACGTGTCTCAGGCCTCGAGGTGCGATTGATCTTAAGGCCCTGCGAGGCTGCCGCCTGCGGGGCCTTAAGTTTCGGTGGAGCAGCCGTGGCTGCTTCCACCTGGGGGGCGGGAGGAGATACCACCGCGTCGCTTTGAGCGGACACGGTGGACTCCTGAGGCCGTTGTGACGCTGCCCCCCTTACGCGTCGCCTCGGCATAACTTTTGTGGAAGAGGTGTGGCAATCGTTTTCTCGCTTCGACAAATGAGATCTTTTCTTTTACGGTTAGTGTGATGATTTCCTTCTCTCTTTTCCAGGATGGACAAGACCGTGAGTAGGCGGGATGGTCTCCACCACAGTTAACACAATGAGGTGAGGCTTCGCAACTTTCAGCTTTGTGATCATTTGAGCTGCATTTTGCGCAGGTGTCCTTCCCTCGGCATGAGTGTGATGCATGCCCAAACCGTTGGCATCTAAAGCACCGCCTCGGGTTTGGAATGTAAGGTCTTACATTTATTTTTAGGTATCCTGCCTCAAGAGAGGTAGGCATGTCACTTGTTGCGAAAGTCAGAATGATATGTTTTGTTGGGATTTCTTGATCATTTCTTCTTATTACAATTCTTTGGACTTTGATGACTTGTTGATCTTGGAACCCTTCGAGGAGTTCCTCATCGCTAAGGCCGATGAAATCTTGCTCGGATATAACCCCTCTGCTTGTATTTAGAGATCTGTGAACGGTCGTTGATATTTTCGTGTTTCCGATGTTAGTTAGCTCGGTGATCTTCGGAACTTGTTCTTTTTCAGTGAGTTCAATCAGCAAATCGCCACTTGACATTTTAGTTACCTTATACTTCATTCCGATTTTTTCTTTCAGGCACTTGGCCACCAAAAATGGCGAGAGTTTCCTTGCTGGTACAGAGTCTGAGTGTATTACGTGGTACTTTAGGAATGTTATCCTGGGCTGAAGAGAGAAGTGGAAGGTTGCTTCGGTGCGGTTCCTCTTGAGAGGCCGATCGAGAAGGGTGGAAGCTTGAGAAGCCATTAGAATAATATGTAAGTTCGGCAACAGCGCCGACCGCCCACCACGGAGCCCTACAGGGGGGACGCGGCAGAGCTTTGTAAAAGGACTGCACGACGCCAGCCGTACGCCGCCACTATAACCTAATATGGTGTACCAAGCTTGGATGACCACACACGGTTAACCCTTGCCGCCAGGAAAATTAGAAGTAACTAGAAAAGAGGAGAAGACAGGAAAGATTGAAAGAGAGAGAAAAAGACGAAGATGTAGGTAGAGAGAGAGACAGGAAAAGGCGACTGCCGATTTCCCCTGGGTGGGTCAGCCCAGGGGGGGCCGTCTACGTGAAGCCGGGGCCAAAGGGGTGTGTTGCCTCTGCCGGGGGGCCTTAAAGGTCCAATCACCCGGCGTTGGCTCAACCCCCCAGGATCCCCTTTTCCCCGGACACGGCTCAGCCACGCACGGCTAGGCGTGGGAGGAGGTCGAAACCTCCCCGTTAGCTCGGGTCCGTGGTGTCGCCACACACCAAACGCCTGCTTGCGCAGACGCCCCTGCGGGGAACTCACTCATGAGTCGACTCACTCGGACTCACTCAGACTCAAATCGGGCCGTGAGCCTGAGTCTGAGTGAGTCCGGGGGAGTAATATTTTGGTGAGTTTGATTCTGAGTGAGTCCGGTTGAAGAAAATTTTCGTGAGTGTGAGTCCGGGTGAGTTCGGCTCAGGAATATTTTGGTGAGTCTGAGTCCGAGTAAGTCCAAAGCGCAAAATATCTTTTTTGAGTGAGTCTGAGTGATTTCCACATATTTGGCGACCTATGGTCATATCTACTCATCTTCAACATTACTATCAGCCTTACCATGGATTCACGTTTATACTCACGTCTACTTACACGTATTCCAAAGCAGTGTCTTTCATTATCCATTTTAATATTTATTGATAAGAGGCGCGAATTACGTCTGGGAGTGCCTTGACCCCCCCTCCCCCCAACTATTCCAAGAAAGTTGTTGATAAATATCTTTTGCTGTCATCTGTTTCAAGAAAAATGACCCTACTGGTTTGAGAAGACTCATAACTCGCATTCGAAGATACTAAATCAAAAGGCGCCAAGAAGAACGCCGATTACAAGAGATATTTTTGTTATAGAGCATTGACACCATTGTCGAAAACGACAATTCTAGGCTAATGGACTCATGAGTCGACTCACTCGGACTCACTCAGACTCAGATCGAGCTGTGAGTCTGAGTCTGAGTGAGTCCGGGTGAGTAATGTTTTGGTGAGTTTGAGTCCGAGTGAATCCGGTTGAATAAAATTTTTGCTAGTGTGAGTTCGAGTGAGTCCAAGTCCGAAAAATATTGGTGAGTTTGGGTCCGAGTGAGCCCTAAGCGCAAAATATGTTTCATGAGTGAGTCTGAGTGAGCTCCAGAAGTTTTGCCGACCTATGGTAGATACTGAATGATACGTTAGTTTTAGTCCCATGGCTGGTTCTCATGTGAAGTTCCGTGCTTTTAGCGACGTGACTAGATCTTATGTGATGTTACGTGAATTTCGTCACGTCACTACTTTTTACGTGATGTTGCGTGATTTTGGTCCCGTGACTACTTGTTACGTTATTTTTAGTCACGTAACAGACTTGTCAATCATAGTTATTGCATTCCACGCCAGAAAATTCGGCGAAAGTGTTGAATGAGCGAAGAAGAAGATCAAAATGAGGACGAAGCGAGCGCTTGGCTGTTCATGAATTTCTGTTCGCTTAAACAGATAAGCTTAAACAAAGACAAGCTTAAACAGCTCCGCTATTAAAAAAGCCATCAATGTAGAAAAAGGAACTCGAAAATGTGGGTCCAGAAAAAAATCAAATTGACAGATGAATAACAATGACGAAAGAATATATTGTTCGCAAAAATTGATACGTTTTACACTACTGTGATAACATAAAGCATCGGAATAATCATTAAAGTGCAAATAACATTTGCAAGCAGATGGCTCGGTACCTCAATGTCTTGTGAACGCACATGGAACTATTTACTATTGACATCTTCATCAAATTGCGCCGTGAGCACCGGGATGCCTTGGTTTGCCGTTTCGTGCAATCATCGTAGCACCTAGGCGCCCTGGTGCGAGCAGGTACGATTTGTCAAAGATGGCATCTGACTTACCAAAGTTGATGCCTTCTGCTCCAAAATACGCTATAGGTTGTCACATATATATCCCGTATCCTACCACATTTTGTATACGAACGTATGCTCTCCATGTTTTACGTATTGATGCTAGTAAACAATGAAGTGGCCTAAATTCTTACCGCAAGCGACATTTATATTACATTTCTTCGTCGTCATATAGCCTCACTTGTTTGTCCGCATTGGTCGGGGGGTTGCCTTCACGAATCCATACACAACATCGTTTGGAGTGGCCAAAAGTGTGACATGCCACGTATGCAGCATCGAGGATGACATCGATGATTTGCCGAGCCGTTGCTAGCGGTTTCAAAGACGAACACCTTGTGATGCGATGCGAGAATCGGACGATCGGCCACTCTCCGTGCAGGTGCTGCTGGAGCACCGTCCCCATCGCCCTTCGGCTCACAAGGTCGTTAACCTAATTTTGTGGTTTTTCAGAATGACGGGCCATTGTGAACACATTTGACTATTGTACGGTGCCATCGCCACATACGCGTGAGCGCATTTATTGTTCATTTCCTTATTTCCTTCGCTCCTCTCTCTTATCTCTCCACTCCCATTTCTCTTTCTCGCAGCATAGGGTAGCCAGCTAGACTAATGTGTGGTTAACCTCCCTGCCTTGTCCCTTTTGTTTTATCTCATACTTTCCATATAGTGGCCATTTCATTTACCATTCCTGGCTTTTCCTGCTTCCGCCACGTGTTCGCTGCAGACGATAAATCAATAAGTTTATATGTGGAAGTGTAATAATTATTCCGTTATCTTACAGCACCAACGCGTCCAGGAGCTGGCAGACGCCCTAAAATATTTGGCAGTACGTATCTTTCTTGCATGTGACCCTACAAAACGCTACGTATTTTTAAATCATTCAATTATCTTGCAAGTTGATGTGCGGAAAAAAAAACCCAGGAGGGATACCCGCCTGAGATTATTCATTCGCTTGGTAGTCCTTTCCATTTTGTAACAAGGCAAATTCATCCGTCAGCGGCATGCTACAGTCGAGTCCTGGCTATGTATTAATAGTTTTTTGTAGTTTAACGTCCCAGAGAGAGAGAGAGAGAGAGGCAAAGGAAAGGCAGGGAGGTTAACCAGGTTATGCCCGGTTTGCTACCCTACACGGGGGGGGAGGGGGAAAGGGGAGGAAAAGAAGAGAGAAAGCAAGAAGGAACGAGAGAACAAGTGATGCGCGCACACACATGTCAGCGTTCACCACGCACACTTAGACAGACACAACTGGTCTCAAGTGTTCGAGACCAGTTCCTCTGCGGAACTCCATCAGCTCAATGCGCACTGCAAGTTAACGTCCCAAAACTACGATGTGATTATGAGAGACGCCGTAGTGAATGGCTCCGGGAATTTGAGACCACCTGGGGTTTTTCTCAACGTGCACCTCAATCTAAGTACCCAGACCTCACGCATATTCGCCTCCGTCGAAAATAGGGCCGCCGAGGGCGGATTTCCATTCTGCCACCTGCGGGACAGCAGTCGAGCACTTTAAGCACTAGACCACCGTGGCGGATGAGCCCTGGCTAAGTGATGGCAGTGATATTATTGCAGAACATTATTGTGCTTACAGTAAAAAAAGAAAAAAAAATTACAAACAACATTTATAGGGCATAAAATTGTTAGCCATTGCCTCTAACACGAAGTGAAAGGCGTTTTTTATTGAGACCTATCCGAAATCTGCACAACTGTTGCCTCCGTAATTACGGTCGTAATTTTTTTCTGATCGATGAGGAATATAATACTCAGCTTTCAAACCCTTTTGAGTCACATGTGCTAATCGCGCCGTCCGACGATGTTTATAATCTATTATAGTATTGTCAGGCACGCTTTTTTTCCATTTTTATGTAACCGACTCCGTTACACGTGTAAGCACTGCCTTGCGAACGCCGGGTCGCCACGTCGAGCATTCCCGTTCATTTTAGAACTACCTGATAAGCTAGAACAGCGTGAGCAAGTACAGTTTATTCTGTAACAAACGCAACCACTCAAAAATAAGGCTGCAAACTTCTCTGCCACATCTGTAAATGCCGACGGCCCCTTACCACTGATCAGGTTACCGATGCTTGACGTCTGTGCGTGCCGCTTTCGCTGGCAATTCGAGTGTTGCTTCGTTTTCTGGGTACAGGTTTGCCCATTAAAAACATTTTATCTTTACCAGCTGCGTTTGGCATTCCTCACCACGACAACAACCAACCAATACCGCGTCTTCTTGGAATATCTTTGACAAGACTAAATTATTCAAGAGAGAGAACAGGGATGCAAAGCTTATGATCCCTTTGGCATTTTCACCCAACTGAGGCAGCTCTTTCGACTACTTTAGCTGATTTGCTGAAACTTAGAAAAAAGGAGGAAGCATTAGAAGGCTTTTGATTCACTGTTTTTTAAGCGACAAGTGAGCCCATCAACATCTAGGCGTCGTATGAGTTGCATTCTTACGCATCAAACGTACTTGCCCTAGCTCTAGCCAGCCACAAAGGCATTACAAATGATTAACATAGCCATTACCGCCATGACTACATGGCAGTTTTGTCCTCAACTGGTGTTAGACAGGAACGAAGGAAAATTACAACCTATGTTTGTAAACTGCAACATTGTGGTATGCGTCCGAACAAGAAACATATTTTCTATTCTAGCTTCATACAGTATTTTCAGTGCGCCATTTCGTTTTCTTTTTGGCTGCATCCCTCCCTACGCCTTCCCACCGAGTGCCCGTCCGGCTTCCAAGGTTGCCCACTCCTGAGCTAGAGGAAGTAGATAGAGTCCTTTCCTGAATAACAAACAGACAAATTAAAGATCCAATGTACTCCTTGTACATTTTATTAGAAACAAACCAGTTCGAAGTTAATCCATATTGAATTCTTCGCATTAGAGGCAATCTTATGAAGAATAACTTCGAATAACAGGCTCAATGTCATTTCACCTGCAAAGTATGACTTTGTTTAAACAGTTACATTTGTTTTAAATGGTAGGTCAAGCTTATCTTGAAAGTGCGCTGGTTACTATCACTGAAATACAAAGTTTCATAATCTAATATTATGGCGCCATGGTTGCTCTCCGAAAAAAAAAGCCTCGCCAAATCTCGGCATCAATTAGATCCAATTATTTGCGCAAGAGAACTATTGATGCTTGCTATGCACTCTGAAGAACAAAACGGGATTATTCGACACGCACAAATATTGTGGCAGTGTAAGTTACCGCATGCTTCAGGCTAAGCTTCAAGTAGTAAATTAGATTTAGGTGCAGAATTGCTGAACTTATGGTTGTCTTGTGCGTTTCTTCGGGCTAAGCTTCAAGTAGTAAATTAGATTTAGGTGCAGAATTGCTGAATTTATCGTTGTCTTGTGCGTTTCTTTTTCTTTTAGAGTAGTATGAGAACATCGCCATCCCCCCGCAACTGAAGAACTGACTTTAAGTTGCAAAGCTTCTCAGCACATGGACCAGACGGCGCATCACTTTGCAAAACGCGCATCATTACATTCTACGGTCATCGAAGGAAGAGCCGCGGGATTTTAATAAAAGTTAAGCGTGTACAAACTGCAGTAACATCAGGAGCGTCATGCTTGGTTGTTCTTTTGGTTGGTGTTAGTGGTGCTTAAAAAACTTAGGTAACCATGCACCAAACACATGGTATAGTTCATTAAATAAGTTGGATCATACCGGCGACTCTTAATCTAGCCAAGAACTCGAAGGACGCCAGCAGGGTAAATAGACCTCAACCGCCTTTCCCAAGCGGAGAAGCTTTGGAAAGGCGGTCCAGTATACGAATTCACAGGTTTCATAAAACGCCTACTTCTCTTAGGAAGCTGCGAACACACGGGTTATCAACAAATGCGCGTTCACTTAAGGGCAATGCGGGGGGAAGAGGTAGATATTCATTGTGAAATATGGTAAAATATTTCTTTTTTTCAGATCTTCCAGCCGCGTACGTGAGAGTAAACTGTAATTCAATGAGAGCGCATCTCATCATCTCTCACGCAGCGGATTCACTTGTTTTGCTAGCAAAAATCATGAGCAAGGTGTGTTGGTCCAATGCGTAAGCGAAGCAAAATGTCTTTATGACACGTTCTTGGAGCATGCTTGATTTCTGTTTTCTATAGTAGGTTCTACTAAGTGACCCTTCTTCTATGCTTCCAACTCCTGTGTAGACTTCCATTTATATCTGAGTTGATGGTGCGCTAATATCACGCAATCATTGCAGGGAAATCGGGCATTCCTGATTTATTTACGCCATGATTTCGCGGTACATTGATCTGTTTTCTCATTCCCACTGATTCCGATGTAGTTCAGCACATAACATTTACGTTGTATTCTCTTTTTGCGACTCTTGTAACGTAAACACAAAAGGAATAACTGTGCTACCTCACCCACACGTAAAACCAGACACACACACAAGCGCCAACTTGCAAGTAACTTTTATTTCACGCAGTCCACCTATGAGTAAGTTCCGCAGGAACCATAACCAAGAATGCGCGTTTCAGAAAGGTATCACCACAAAAAAATGTTAAAAAACATAACACGTCATTTTGACAAAGCTCATCCATAAACCTCATCCCTGTTCTATGCAAAAAAAAATACCGATGATTCACTGATGTAGCCATATCCCTTCCTTCTTATGTGTTATGTTTCGTCCATTTCTTTTGCTCTATTATTGCGGCAGCGGCTCAATATCTTCACATCTTTCAGCATCGGTTCACACTTACACTCGGAGAAGTGGGTGGGTAGGTGGCCGCATGTATTGTATTTTACTGACAAATTATGTCCATGCGTGCGCACGTTCACACATCTTCGGGTCTGTCCTACATGTTTTTCCACAAGGTATTTCATATACCACTCCAACATTGCACACTGCATATGAATACGTGTGCTTTTTCCCGCACCCTTGCACCCTGTTTTGGTGGCCTCCTATGCGCACGCACAACCGTGCAATCTTCTTAAGCCGAAAACACGTTCTCAACTCCATGTCGCTCCCCAACCTTCTTTAGGTGGTGCGACATGTTTTTACACACAGATGATGATGATGTATGGTGTTTAATGGCGCAAGGGCCATTTGATGGCCAAAGAGCGCCAGGCAATGTGACAGGAGATGTGGACGATGATTATGGTAAGTGGCTGTATAAGGGCCTTAAAATTCCTCGCACTAAGGCGGGTAAAACATAAAAGTATTAAAATTATGAGAGTGAAGTGAAGTGTGTATATTGAGAATGAATGGCGAGTGGTAGTGATAATAATACTATGATGGAGATATATGGCTTCAGCACGAGTGCCTCGTCAACGTCCTTGAGTCCAAGGGCCAGGAGGCACGTGCTTTGTTTCATGTAATCACCGCAGCAGCGACCTCTTTTGGGAGGTCGTGCTACGGATTGCCTGGATATATCACATGGAAACTACGCACGTCTTTTAAAAATGCAAATAATGACTCATGTTTGAACAGTGGTTCCCTACCGAAGAACATTGATGGATGAAATGGTATGTGCTGTCGGTAGGGTGAGGGAAAGTGTTGTTTTCTAAGAGTGTCTAATTCTTTACATTGTATTAAAATGTGAAGCACGGTTAGTGCTTCCCCACATCTGTCACACAAAGGTGGATCGCCACCAGACAAAAGGTATGAGTGTGTGCTGTGTGTGTGTCTTGTCCTTAGTCTTGTAAGTGTAACTTCTGTGCGACGTGATTTCGATACTGGCAGCCAATGACCAAGTTGTGGCTTAATAACGTGGAGTTTATTTTCTGTCTGCGTATCCCACGTGCTCTGCCAATAAGCCCTGACCTTTCGTTTCAGGAGAGGTTTCAGGTCAAGTACCGGGATAGCTATAGATGTATTGGCAGTGGTTGCGTTGACGGATGCAGCTAGCTGGTCTGCCAGCACGTTTCCTTGTATCTCGCGGTGTCCTGGCACCCAGCACACTACGACATGCTGTTTGAGTGACTAGACTGTGCATAGGAGTGAGTAGAGAGATACAAGCACAGGGTTTTTGTGTTTTTTCAGGGTTTTGAGGGCTTTTACTACGCTTAAGGAATCTGTGTATATTACTGCACTTTGTAGTTTTGATTGTTTAATGTGTTTGACGGCTGCAAATATCGCGTAGGCCTCTGCAATGAATATACTTGTATTAGGATGCAGAGCGCCGGCATCCGAAAAGGATGGGCCGACCGCTGCGTACGACACAGAAGTGTGAGACTTTGAGGCATCTGTAAAGAATTCAGGACAATTGTATTTGTGTTGAAGTTCCAGAAAGTATGTGCGGATGTGTGCAATAGGTGCGTGTTTTGTAACTGCTACGAAGGATACATCACATTCTATGACCTGCCATTGCCACGGCGGGAGAGGTGCGGCAGGAGCCATTAGACAGTGTTCAAGAAGTGGTACACCTATGTCCTCAGCGAGGCCCCTCACGCGAAGTGAGTAGGGTTCTCGAAACGAAGGACGGTTGTTAAACAGTAGAGAGCTGGACAAATTATTGATTGCGGAGTGTGAGGGGTGTTCTGTGTTTGCATTTACCTTGAGAAAATATGTGAAGGACATGTACGATCTCTGGAGGTGCAGCGACCACTCGTTCTAATCGACGTACAGGCTTTCGACGGGGCTTGTGCGAAAAGCACCCGTAGAAAGACGAATGCCCAAATGGTGGACCGGGTCAAGCATCTTCAAAGCGCTTGCTGTCGCAGACTGGTAGATTATCGCCCCATAGTCGAGACGCGTGCGTATAAGGCTTTTATACAGGTTGATCAGGCACTTTTTGTCACTCCCCCACGAAGTGCGTGAAAGCACCTTTAGAATGTTCATTGTTTTTATACACTTGTTTTTTTATATGCTTGATATGTGATATAAAGGTTAGTTTAGAGTCCAAAATTAGGCCTAAAAATTTATGCTCCTCCTCTACGGGTAATCGCTGCCCATGCAAGTCAATTTCGGAACATGGGTGGAGGCCTCTCTTTCTGGAAAAGAGAACACAGGTGCTCTTTTGTGGACTTAACCTGAACCCATTTTCGTCGGCCCATCTGGACACCTTGTTCAGGCCCAACTGAACTTGTCGTTCACAGATACCAAGGTTGCAAGATCTGAATCCCATCTGTATATCGTCGACATAGGATGAGTAGAAGATGGTGTGTGGGATGGACAGACGCATAGAATTCATCTTGACAATAAAAAGCGTGCAGCTGAGCACCCCACCTTGGGGGCACTCCAGTCTCCTGTACGTATGGTCGTGATAATACATTACCCACTCGAACACGGAATGTCCGATTGGACATGTAACTTTCAATTATTTTTAACATCGTACCTCGTATGCCTAAGTGTGAGAGGTCTCTCAGTATGCCAAACCGCCATGCTGTGTCGTATGCTTTTTCCATATCAAGGAATACTGAGAGAAAAAACTGTTTATGTACAAATGCTTCGCGAATTTCAGACTCAATGCGGATTAAGTGGTCGGTTGTGGATCGACCTTCTCGAAATCCGCACTGGTACGGATCTAATAATTTGTTTGTTTCAAGGAAGAGTACTAACCGGCAGTTGATCATTTTTTCAAAGACTTTGCATAGGCAACTTGTCAGCGCGATGGGCCTGTAACTTCTGACGGACGATGGATCTTTTCCTTGTTTCAGAATAGGTAGCACGATAGCCTGTTTCCAGGAAGTGGGGATGATACCGGAAAGCCATATTGTATTATAAAGGGAAAGCAGTGTTTTTTGTGTTTCGTGGGATAAGTGTTTCAACATAGCGTATACGACACGATCGGACCCTGGGGCGGAATCGTTGCAGCAGTTCAGTGCTGCCTGCAGCTCTGCTAAGCGGAATGGTTCATTGTATCCTTCATTTTTTGTAGATTTGCTTTCCAGCCTCTCTCGTTCCACTCTTGTTTTGTATCTTTGGAAGGTTTCGGAATAGTGTGTAGAGCTTGATACGTACTCGAAATGTGCTCCCAGAGAGTCGGCTTGGTCTTCCATGCTCTCGCCCTTGGTGTCCACTAAGGGCACCGAATAGCCTGGTTGGCCTTGTACTTTTCTTACACTGTTCCATACTTTCGCCTCATCTCTGCAAGAATTTATGCCTGATATGAATTTCTGCCAGCTTTCTCTTCTAGCTTGCCGGCGCGTTCTGCGCCCTTGTGATTTGATTTGTTTAAAATTTATAAGATTTTCTGCTGTAGGGGAGTCTCGAAGACGCCCCCAGGCCTTATTCTGTTCTCTGCGAGCCTTGCGACATTCCTCGTTCCACCAGGGAACACGACGTTTGCCTGTCATCTTACTTGTTTCTGGTATACATTTAAGAGCATTGTTGATTATAAAAGCGGTAAAATACTCTACGGCAGCGTCAATGCTTAAAGAAGACATGTCCATCCACGAGATTGTCGTAAGTTTGAGGAACTCCTCCCAGTCGGCGCTCTCAAGCTTCCACCGAGGAGCCTGGGGTGGAGATTCGTTCCGTCTTTGTGTTTGGAGGAGTATTGGGAAGTGGTCACTCCCATAAGGGTTTTTAAACACTTCCCAGTTAAAATCAAGTAAAATAGATGGAGAGATGATGCTAAGATCGACTGATGAATACGATTTATTTGCGAGGCTAAAAAACGTAGGTTCTTTTTTATTGAGTAAGCATGCGCCAGTAGAGAACAGGAAATTCTCAATGAGGCGGCCCCGCGCGTCGGTGCGAGAGTCGCCCCACAGGCTGCTATGAGCATTAAAATCACCGAGAACGAGGTAAGGCTCGGGCAACTCATCAATAAAAGATTGAAGTTCGTGTTTGTGTAGCTGGTAGTGTGGGGGTATGTATATTGAGCATATCGTAATGAGTTTGCTTGCAATTATAGCTCTCACGGCCACTGCTTCCAGTGCCGTTTGGAGCGGAAAGTGCTGACATGCTACGTTTTTGTCTAGTATGACGGCTACACCGCCAGATGATGCTGCTGCATTCTGGCGGTCTTTCCTAAAAACAACATAGTGACGGAGGAAATTTGTCTGTGTAGGATTAAGGTGCGTCTCCTGTACACACAGCACCTTAGGACAGAATTTAGTTAATAATTCTTGTACGTCATCCAGGTTGTGTAGAAGTCCTCTGACGTTCCATTGGATTATTCCGTCCATATTGAGAGTGTGTTAGTGCTGTGTGTTGAAAAGAAGGAACGTTATTTTACAGGGCCTTTGTCAGGCCCTGTAATAGGCCTTTTGTCTTTTTTTTGGAGCGGTCGAGAGGATCTCGCCGCTCCTTAGGCGCAGACTGCGCCGGTGGACTGGAGATGTCCATCGCGTCTGTCGAGGCGACGGACAGGCGCTCTGCCGAGCGCGGTTTGCGAAGGGTAGGCTTCGTCGCAGAGGACGAGGCCTTCGACCCCACCGGGCCAGAGGTCGAGGGGACCTCTTTGGCTTGTGTGCTGCCCTGGCTGCTGCCAGGGTTCGCAGGGGGCCTTCGGTGGGGCCGATTTCGGGGAAGGAGGGGCAGCCGAGGCTGCTCCCCCCGTGGGGGCGGGTGGCGTTTGCCTCGGCACGCCAGGCGTGGTCCGGGGCATCGCCGGAGGCCGTAGTGGTGCTGACCCCCCTCGCACCACTTCGGCGAACGTGTTCCCTGCAAAATGCGGGGAAACACGCTGCCTGGCTTCACGAAAGCTGATGTTAAGCTTGACCTTTGTAGTGAGAATTTCTTTTTTCGCTCTTCCAGGCCACGCAGGACCTGGAGTATGCGGGATGATCACCATCACAGTTGGCGCAGTGGACTGGTGAATTGCATTCATCATCTGCGGAATGTCCTGTGCTTCCGCATTTTGCGCATGTAAGCTGCCCTCGGCAGCTCTGAGAGCCATGTCCAAACCGCTGGCACTTGAAGCAGCGCCTCGGGTTCGGAATGTATGGTCTCACTGACAGTTTGAGGTAACCTGTTACTATTTCTGTGGGAAGTGTTGTAGATCCGAAGGTAAGTATGAGGTGTTTCGTGGGAATTTCTTTGTTGTCTCGTCTTATTGTTATGCGCTGCACATGGATAACATTTTCGTCTTTCCAGCCTGTCAAGAGTTCTTCCTCGGATAGATCCATCAGGTCGTTGTCTGACACGACACCCTTCACAGTGTTCAGTGTTCGGTGTGGTGTGATGGTGATGAGCTGGTCACCAAATGCTGTTAGGTTACCTAGCCTCTGGTACTGAAGATGGTCTTTCAGTTCGAGAAGTAGGTCACCACTGGCGGTCTTGGTTGCTTTGTAGCCTGCGCCCAGTGTTTCCATAAGACACTTCGACACAAGGAAGGGTGATATGTTTCTGGCTTTCTTTTCTGTGCTCTGGCAGTGAATTATGTGGTATTTGGGGAAGTTAGCTGTCTTTGTTGGGAGCAGTTCAAAAATGGCATCGGTGCGCCACCTCTTTGAGGGGCGATCGGTTCGGAAGGGGGGTAGGTGATCCCATGAATAGTATTTCTTATTCGGCAGCCATGCCAGCCGCCCACCTCCGAGCCCAACGAGGGGACGCTACGAGACGCGGAGGAAACGTAAGCGCCAGCTGTACATAGCTGCTATAACCTAATATGTCTACCCAAGGTTGGATATCGACACCAGGTTAACCCTTGCCGCCCAGGAATATGGAAGTAAAAAGAAGTGAGGAGAAGACAGGACAGATCGAAAGTGAGAGAGAAAGACGAAGATAAGGGTAGAGAGAGACAGGAAAAGGCGACTGCCGATTTCCCCTGGGTGGGTCAGCCCAGGGGTGCCGTCTACGTGAAGCCGGGGCCAAAGGGGTGTGTTGCCTCTGCCGGGGGGCCTTAAAGGTCCAATCACCCGGCGTCGGCTCAACCCCCAGGATCCCCTTTTCCCCGGACACGGCTCAGCCACGCACGGCTAGGCGTGGGAGGGAGTCGAAACCCCCCCCGTTAGCTCGGGTCCGTGGTGTCGCTACACACCAAACGCCTGCTCGCGCAGACGCCCCTGCGGGGTTTTTACACACAGGACACAACTACACATCTCTTATCGAATTTCGTCCTCTGAGAAAGAAAACTTGAGTTTTCGGCCTTGATTTCTTCAGCATTGCCTCCGCTACTGCAGTTAGAACATATTGCGGGGAACCTCCCTCTAGCAACCTAACCCTTTGTGCTGCAAAGCTTTGCTGAGCAGAGTGTGCGCAGGATTTCTTCAAGGCCGACATGACACATTGGGACGCCATGCCCCGCTTCACTGTTTTTTAATGACTGGAATCATAGGACACCAAACTCTTTTGTGACCTCAGATTATAGGGCATTTATTGTAACGTCGTGTGCGATGGCGCCTATATCGGTACAACAGCGTTGTAGGCTGAAGCGCTAATAACACATTTTGTCGCTCTTTAACTACTCTAACCGTCACACATTTTTAGCTAAACAAAACATATCAGAGACGTATTAGCACACATAAATAGCCTTAAACATATGTGGAGAAGGGAGCCCCATCATCCAAACGATTCTTCTGCGCTATAATTTGGGCCTCAGCTTACACATCGAATGTATTGTGGAGGCCGAGGGATAGACGCTCATTATTTGAAGTGTTACGTGGCAACGTCAGTGCTGTCTTATGTGCCATCCTTATTATTAGACCAGCCTTTTCTCTTTCCTGCATATTCATGACATGGTAAGGTAGCGAGTCTTTTCACGAGTCTCAGGTGTCTTGCTGCCCAATCCCTCCCCGATTATGAGCCACACGGGCTCTCATCCGATTAATGTGTTGCATTGTTTTAAATGCGAAGCATGTCTTTGCGTACTGCAAGCACTTTGAGTGCATCTATCTATCTATCTATCTATCTATCTATCTATCTATCTATCTATCTATCTATCTATCTATCTATCTATCTATCTATCTATCTATCTATCTATCTATCTATCTATCTATCTATCTATCTATCTATCTATCTATCTATCTATCTATCTATCTATCCGCCTACGTCTGGATGCTCTGGTGATCACCTCCTTAACTTGAGGTCGACCAAAAGTAGCATGGGAGGCTAAGAGGATTTGACGAATGCGACTGGCCGGTCGTGACTTGAATAACGTGAAAACATTACAACCCAGTCACCTTACATCCGCATGCTTCGCATAACATCGATTCCTATGGTACTGCTGAAATATTTTCAGCAGTACCATAGAAATAGCATCAGATCATGCTGAAATGCTTTCCTGTGCACTAGACACAATATAGGAATCTTTGACATTTGCAACGATTCCAAAGCAGCGTCTTCAGCAGTACCCATGGTACTGCTGAAATGTTTTCAGCAGTACCATGGCAATAGCATGAGATCATGCTGAAATGCTTTCCTGCGCTCTAGACACAATATCGGAACCTTTGACATTTGCAACGATTCCAAAGCAGCGTCTTTTGTCTAATCGCCACCATTGTTCACTTGTTCTAAGCTGACTTTTTGCCGCGCAATTACTTTTAAATACAAGGAAAACTGATGCGACAATATGCATAGTATTGACCTCTCCGGAATAACCTTGCCCTCAAGCCTGATCTCGAGTTTGAGTACCGAGTCTATTCTTTGTTTCTTGTTGTTTGGGAGGCCAATCAGTTCTGATTTTTCCGCCGTACACTGTAGTACTCTTTGAATTTATATATTAGTATTAAATTGGCCGCCAATTGAACATTTTCCTCCTTTTCGTCCAATTTGCCTTCGTTATCCATATTGTTATATCATCCGCCTATAGGGTAAGGACGAATGTCGGGAATTTATTGGAGATTTTTTCACCAGTCCAATCTTGGGTATGTTGAAGAGTGTAGGTGAAAAGACCACACCCTGTGGCGTGCCTTTGTTAGGAGGATGGATGACGTTGGATTCATTATCCCCTACTTTGGTAACAGCTGTTCACTGATTGAGGAAGCTTCGTACTTAATCGTACGTCCTTTGACCACAGTTGATATCGGCTAGTCCATCCATTATCCCTTTGTGACTTACGTTGTCACAGGCCCCTTTTATGTCAATGGCCACGACAATGTGTTCTCCTGCCTTGGGGACATTGGTTATTACTGCCTGCAGGAGAACATCCTGTGTTCTGTGGCCTGAAGCCAAACATGGTGGCAGGCATTAAGTTGTTTGCTTCAAGATGACGTTGTAGTCTAGTGTTTGCTAATCTGTCGAACACCTTTCCTAGACATCATGTAATCGATATAGGCCTAAGGTTTTGAAGCAACTCAAGCTTTTGCTTTAGTTGCACTGCCACGTGCTGTTATGATTTGGAAGTACCTTTCCAAGCCGTCGCGCCAACCACGCACCGCATTATTTTCGTAAAATGATCACATATTGTAGCACCAACACGTAACGCATTTTCTATATATGTTTCATACTCCAAAAATACTGAGAACAATAGCTGTCTGGGTTTCACACCGCAAATCCACGATATGATCCCGAACGAACTCCATAGCGAAGGACTCTGGAAAGTTCGATCATCTGGGCTTCTTCAACATGCACTTAAAACTACATGCAATGGTCTCTAGCATTCTGCCCCCATCGAAATGTGGATTCCGCGGCTGGGATTCCATCCCGAAGCCTTCACGCCAGCAGCCCAGTACATTAATTACTAGGCCACCGCTGTGTGAGACCAAAAAGTAAAACGGAGAATAAAATGTATATTGACATTATGTTCATTTGTTCTGTGCCGTTTGTTCGTTGGTATCTCTCATGAATTATTGTTTTGTGCCTACTACAACAATACTTGTATAAAATGAAGCAGAACCGAAAGGCGATCTAGTTGGCACTGATTTATAATGGCGTAATAATAGCGCAAAAAAAGAAGACAAAGCGCTTGTGGTGCACTTTCTTGTCTTCGTCTTTTTTGCGCTACTATTACGCCATTGTGAATTCTATAAAAGCCTTGTGGCGTGGTCTGATCAAATAGTAATTAAACACGTTAATAATCTATGCACAATAACCGAGCACTGGTCAGTCCGCTCAGACCAAGCCCCGCTTAATCGCATTGCAACAAACCGAAATAAATGTTCCTTTCCTCGATAGGCTGTCATACTGGCAGATCACGCTGAAGTGCTTTTCTGCGCACTGGCCACAATATTGGAACTTTTCACATTTGCAGCGATTCCAAAGCAGCCTGTCTTGTCGCATGGCCACCATTGTTCACTTGTTCTAGCTGACTTTTCGCAGCGCAATAGCTTTTGAATACAAGGAAAACTGATGTAACACTATGTATAGTAAATCGGAGTAGGAATCGCAGGCTCTTGATGTGACACTACAGAGCTTTTAATATCAAGATGTAATATCGATAGAGCAATAAGGACGTACGTAAAGCCGGAGCAACCCATGTGGAGTAGCGGATTGCACATGAGATGGTGACGGGAACAGTACGCAGTTCTCGATCGTTATGACTCATGCACACCCTTCGGGCTAGGTACATTGTCACAGGCGGAAAGAGTTATACCACATCAGTCAGTGTGCCAAGATCTATAATCAAAGAAAGAGAGACCTATTCTAGCGAGGTTGGACGTCATAACGGTACAGATAGACAGAAGACACTTCTAACGAGATATTTTAAGTACGCGCGTTGTTCAACTACATGGGAAGAGTTTGACGCGACTGTAATTATTCTAATCATGCTGAATATCCGCATGATAGGGAACAAAAGCATGTATTTTCTCTCTAGCTAGGCGTACAACTAGCGAATAAATTATTTTACACAAAAATACTTAAAAATTCATTTATCACGCTCGCTACAAAACGAAGAACAGCTGTCTTTTGTGTGTGTATGTGTGTTCAAAACCACAGGCCCCTTCAAGAGATTTCGGAATTTCGTCAAGCTACAGTTAAACACGCATACAACGAACTCACCAAAAAAATTGGGTTGATATACCGTAGAATTCAAAACAAACTTTTAAGTAATTTACCGTATTTTCTGCGATCTCCTTCACGGTACAGCTTCACATTAATGTAATTAAATAAGCTTCAAGGCAATATGCGGGCAGCAGCTTCACAGCTATACAAACAAATATTTGTTTAGTAGTTTTTTGCCATTTGCTGCTGGGCTTGCACGTTATTGCAGAAACATGGCATACGCAGAGAACACAGCTTGAAGTTCAACTGCGTACTTCCGATTATGAATACATGCACCGCGGGCAGAAAACGGAGCGGAAAGCAGGCTCCGATCGTGCTTCCCTTTTTCTCGAAGTGAACGCCTAGAGCACACGATGGACTGAGGGGTTGACTGCTACGCGTAATTATTGGAGAAAGCACAAGATGGTAAGCGGTAGTTTGTGCTCACTCCACGCTGCGCCCTCCAATCACACCATTCACTTCCGCAAGAAGTACAGGGCTTCCGAGGGAAAGGTAAGTTCTCTGGGCAATTAGCGCTGCCCAACGGTGGATACATGTTGTGCACCGGCTATGTTTCTTCGGTGTTTTTGTATGCACTGGTGCTAAATCATTGTGTTCCAGAGTCGTTCGCTATAACGGATAATTCAATTTACGTACCTTAGTTCGATATAGTCAGGTTAGAGTTTACAGCCATTGCTGTGCCTCTAGAAATATCATTGTCATTTACCGAAGCAAAAAAAATAAATGTTTTTGCAACATATTTGCCTTATGAAAACTACTTGAAAAAAAAACGGCATAATAAAAGCAAAACAATGTCAGTTTAGTTCTGAAAAAGTACACACGCAGTTATGGCCTTCTTATGAAGAGAGAGAGAAATAATGAACTTATATTAGTAAATATACAGAAAACATTCTTTGGGTGGGGCCCTCAGTCCAAAGCTCCATTGCCTTGCGCGACCCTGCGAGCCCACTGGATCAGCTGCTGTTGTTCCTGTCGGCGTAAGCTGATCAGTGCAGACTCCCAAGATGAAGGGGTGGGGTTAGGGATGGGAGGTACGTCCCGTGTGATAGAGCATTCCCACTTGGAATGGTACTCTGTCGATACGGATGCACAGAAGGGGCGGCAGGAGGGGTAGACAGTCCGACGAAGGCGATTTAGCATGTAGATGCAAGGAAATGAATTGGTCTACAGTTGCCGCCAAGTTTCTGCTCTGTTATGTGAAGACAGAAGAGGATGATATGTATAGAGGTTCTGCCGGCAGTACTCCAGCGTCGCTTTGTAGTTTACTGGTTCTGTCGGTGCGTCGTATGGGTTGAACAGCTCTTCCAATGGTGCCCGGCCTGTCACACCTCGGGCAGCCGCATGAACGCGTTGATTACCATGGAGAGAGGCGTGCGGAAGAGCGCAGACGATTCGCACCGGATGTCATGCGGACGGCGACACAGAAGAATGGATATTGTGTGCATGTGCGCCCACAAGTCCTTCAGCGAAGGCACGGCAAGCACCTTGTGAGTCTGTCATTATGGTGACGGGCGCCATGTTACAATGTCGTGGCGTGGACAATGGTCAGAGCGATAGCTCCCACCTCTGCCGAACCACTGTTCGTCGTGCGAAGTGTGGAAGGCGCCACACAGGCGTCTGTGTCGTCTATCACGGCTAAACATATCGCTGACTTCTGTGGGTAGCGTGCCTCATCAGTGTAGATGACTTGTAAGTCTGTGGTATCGTCGCCAAAGACGCGTTTCATTGCCTGAACTCGGGCACGTCGACGAGCGGCGTGGTGGTAGAAATTCATGTTGCGTGGAATCGTAGCTACTGTGATGAAAGCGCGAACGAGCAAGTTCATGTTGCGGTACCAGTGTGGGATTTTCAGGAATGGGATAGCCAAGACGAGACAGAATGACGCAGCCCTGACGGGTCTGCCTAAGTCGTTGGAGCATTAGTGAAACGTACGAATGTTTTTATTCTCTACAGCCGGGGTCTCAAGCTCGCGTTAGATACCAGGCCACAGTCACGCAATTTAAAGGGATACGGGGCGATAATTTTGCGGGCGGTGTTTTGTGGCAGGAGAAGAGTTTGTCTGCTAAAAATGACGAATACAAGAAAAGAAGTGGAAATTTTTAGGGCTCGTTTTTTTTTTTTTTGTTAGACGCAATAGTAATGAGAAAAGACAATAATACCACGAAAAGTATAGGGTATGTTATTAGTTCTAATTGTAATGTAAATGTGAAGAAAGAAAAGTGGACGAAAAGGTAACTTGCCGTGGGCAGGGACCGAACCTGCGACCTTCGAATAACGCGCCTGATGCTCTACCAACTGAGCTACCACGGCGTCCATCCGCCCGTCCATTTTATGGGGCATATATGTACATTAAGCGTGGGAGCGTCAGTGAGCGCCACCAGTAGTCATGACGGCTAGTGTTGAACAATGTTGCTCTGCTTGTTGGCGTCACGTTGCACGTGATCTTGTTATGAGCTGACAGCTGGCCAATAATCCCTCGCTGAACGACACAAGTCCTACGCCCCTGCGAGGCACCACATGCAGCAGCTGCCTTGATTTGTCTTTCGTGTCACGCCATTTCGCCACACGGGTAACGTGGTTTTAGTACATGGAAACACATGGAAGCGACCACATCCCCACTTATTTGAAGATGAAAGCTATTTACAACACGTATTCATCTACTACGATACGAAGAATAGATTGGGCTGTGTTCAAAACTCGACTTAAGGAAGCTTGCCAGAAATGTCTCTCCTGTAGAATTCAGCAAGCTATGAAGGAAACTGATCATTGCCACACGGCGTGTAAGCCCTTGCACAGTTACAGCGATCACACTACAGAACGAATAATTGATCAATTAGCCACCGAAGAATCTTTGCTGACTGCGAATTCATCATAGTTGAGATAAATGTATTGATTCAGTCATTACATTGCAGCATAGCAAGATATAAAGTTTCTAGTTTAAATTATGATATTACGAACTCTATATCAGATCCTCTGGTACTGGAATGCAGTGCCCCGCCCTCAGTATTTCATATATATTGCCGCACTTTCTATATCATTCTATTGCTCATATCAAGGTGGCTACCGTAGTGCTTTTGATGATTTTAGATTATACGCGCCCTTATTGGCACAGATGAATCAAACAGCAAGTACGTATCACTAAATTTTCCCTCATGCAGGAAAACAAAAATCACTGAAGTGTTCAGTTTTAATTTTATAATTATGCCCAACGAAGTTTAAAGATGGATGAATGGTTGGTCACCTTAGAGTGCGTGACCATTGTCAACACATGAAATATTACCTTAGTGGCAGGGAACGTGATCCTTTGGCCTAATGTACTTAAGCAGCTCCCAAGCATTCGTCGGAAACTTGAAGGAAATGTTCCTTAGCCAACCAGTACGCTAAAGAGATATTATTATAAGGCAAAAAACAACTGTGATAGACGCATTCCACATAACTTAATGTATAAATTGTCAATAATATTGAGTATGCAGCTTTGGTAATTAGGATGAAGTTAATGCAATGTACGGAATGTGTCTACATCGAACATGTATCGCTATTGGTTCGTTGATGTAACACACTATCTTTTTCATACAGTGCTAGTATTCAACCGCTCAAAATAAAAATAATATATTGCGGCCGTTAAAAGACAGAATAAAATAGTACCTCTACGTAATTCTTATTGATTATCGAACAAACTTTTTTTTCTCATTTTCGCATGTGGTTAAATTCACATCCCAAGGACCACTTGCTTTCGGTAAAAGCCCCAAAGCTCCAGACGGCCTGATATTGTCTCTAGAAAAAATGTATTCCAGCAATACAATTTGGTTAACAAGTGAAATTTAATTCGAGGTGATATTTATGATCCTGTTCTTTATGCGAGTAAGCTGACATTCCCATATATTAGGTTGCATTAAAGCTTACTCGAAGTAAACCAGCTGGGGTACTATAGCGGAACGATTCTATTCCTTTTTCTATTCTTTTCGTCGCCATTAGTCATCTGTGATTGGTCGAAGCGTCTGTCCATCAAGCAGCCGTAAAAAAGCGTGACGTCAAAATGACGGTTACACACTCATTGCGCAGAGAGAAAAGAAATATTTTTTTGGAATCGCCAGAGTGTGGGTTGTTTGGAAAGGCATCGAAAATGGCGGCTCCGCTGATCGCGTTGGCGGTGGCTCTCATTCGACGCCGGCGACCCCAACGGGAGCCGGCGTCGCGCGTTCCCGCCCACTGCTTACGTAAGCTTCGACGTCACGCGGAAAGGAATTGGAATAGAAAAAGGAATCGTTCCGCGATAGCACCCCTGCCCAGTTGCAAATTATAATAATGTTCTGTAGTATTGACGGTAAGGCCGTGTACAGCTCGGACTCCCGAAGAGCAACATGCCTACGAGGAAACGCGAAACGTACACGAACGGGAACATCCACCACGCCAGCAAGATACAAACATCAGTAAAGATCGTGCACAAAACAGCAAGCGCATGCGGCAAGTCAGACAAGACGATGCATGTCACTGAGCAGAGAATAGAGATCTTTAGGCGGGTTTCGCGAGATAACGTCGCTAAATATGAAAGTCTATGGCGGTGTCGTCTTTGATAGTTCGCGGCACACTCTGCACAGTAGTTTCAAAGTTGATGACAACGTTCATAATGTGGTCTTTGACTTTTAGCACCTTAGCGTGCAACAAAAAAACAACGAAAGAAACGAGCGCACACGTACAAGAGCAATTTATTTTGTCCCTGTTTCTTGCGTTCAAACGTGCCAAAAGATGAATACGTGTTAAGTAGGCAGGTTAGCAGTTTTGCTTCTGGTCTTTGATACCAAAGTGTCCTCCACAATATCACCTTTGTTTCGTATGCAAAACAGCTTCGATGCTCATCCACCTTCAGAGAGTGGAATGACTTACAATTGTAGCACGAGAGCCTTAAAGAGCTTTTGTAGTAAAAATTTCGACGTCGGCGGTGGTGTCTTAAGATGTGAGCGAGAAATGAGCGTTTTCCGCAAGCGAAAAATCCAGAAAGTGCAAATTAGTGAATAAAAATGTTGTTTCGAGTGAGAATCGAACTCATGCATTCGGCGTGGCAAGCAGGTGCTCAACTAGAGCCACGCCATTGCTTAGCACTCTTTGAAATGGCGTGGATCCACTAGTCCGTGCCTCCTTCCCACACCACCACAGCGAAGTGCGTCCCTTCCCCCTCTCTCTCTCCTCTCCTACGCTCACCCTCTTTCTCTCCTCTAGGAATCCTCTACTCTACGAGCGGCGCCCGCGTCCCACACCACCACAGCGCATGCGCGTCCCCTCCACCACTCCTACGCGCACCCTTTTCTCTCCTCTAGGAATCCTCTACTCTACGGAGCGGCGTCCGCATCCCACACCACCACAGCGTATGCGCCTCCTTCCGCCTCTCTCTCCTCTCCTACGCTCACCCCCTTACTCTCCTCTAGGAATCCTCTACTCTACGGAGCGGCGCCCGCGTCCCACGTCCTACACCCCCAACAGCGCATTCACGTCCCCTCCCCTCTCTCTTACGCTCACACCCTTTCTCTCCTCTAGGAATCCTCTACGGAGCGGCTCCCGCGTCCAACAGCGCGTGCGCGTCCCCTCTCTCTCCTATTCTACGGGGTTCCCCCCCGTTCTCTCCTCTAGGAATCCTGTACTGAGCGGCGCGCACGACAGGCACGACTCCGCTGGGAGCACCACGGTAGTACCGCGGTATGAAAATGACGGAGCGCGCCTCATTCCCTCTCCTGTGCAGCGCAGCGATGAGCGCCCGGGCCGCTGCCCCTAAACGGGAGCGGCGACGTTTCTCCCGCTCAAGCTAACCATCTCCTCGCTGCTTCGCATCCACACATGGTTCCCTTTTATCGGGAGATGGGGAAGTTTTTTAGATGCGAAGCATCTTATGCTCGGGACTCTGTCCGTCCCGCGTCCGGCCACTGTCATGAAGTAGGGAAGCACCCATTATGTGAACCAGAACACTGTAGTAATATGAAGGCCGTCAACCCCTAACACAGTCATCAGAGTCATGGCCGAGAGCACAGAGAGGCTGCTTAGAAATGGCTAGGCAGGTGTTGTCTGTCGCCCAGGTTGACCCCATTCCTTCAGTCATGGCCGAGAGCACAAAGAGGCTGCTTAGCAATGACTAGGCAGGTGGTGTCTGTCGCCCAGGTTGACCCCACTCCTTAATCTTCCTTGCATGTGTTTGGAGGGGGGTTTAGTCCGTCCCTCCTTCCCGCGTCCCACACCACCACACCGCATGCGCGTCCCCTCCCCCCCTTTCTCTCCTCTAGGAATCGTCTGCTCTACGGAGCGGCGCCCGCGTCCTACAGCGCGTGCTCTCCTACGCTCACCCCCCTTCCTCTACTCTAGGAATCATAGTCTCTACGGAGCGGCGCATGCGCGTCCTCTCCCCCCTCTCTCCTCTAGGAATACTCTACTCTACGGAGCGGCTCCGGCGTCCCACAGCGCATGCGCGTCCCCTCCACCTTTCTCTCCTCTAGGAATCGTCTACTCTACGGAGCGGCCCGCGCGTCCCACACCCCCCCCCCCCCCCCCATCGCATGCGCGTGCTCTCCTACGCTCACCCCCTTCCTCTACTCTAGGAATAATCTACTCTACGGAGCGGCGCATGCGCGTCCTCTCCCCCTCTCTCCTCTAGGAATACTCTACGGAGCGGCTCCGGCGTCCCACAGCGCATGCGCGTCCTCTCCCCCTCTCTCCTCTTGAAATCATCTACTCTACGGAGCGGCTCACGCGTCCCACACCCCCACAGCGCATGCACGTCCCCTCTCTCTCCTCTCCTATGCCCCCCGTCCTTTCCTCTAGGAATCCTCTACGGAGCGGCGCGAACGACAGGTGGTGTGACAGCTGCATACTCCGCTGGGGGGCGCCACGGTAGTTCCGCGGTATGAAAATGACGGAGCGCGCGTGCCTCACTCTCTCTCCTGCGCAGCACCGCGATGAGCGCCCGGACCACTGCCGTGAAATGAGAGCGGCGACGTTCCTCCCGCTCAAGCTAATTATCTCCCCGCTGCTTCGCATCCACACATAGTTCCCTTTAGCGGGAGATGGGGAATTTTTTTCTTGCATGAGCCGCTAGGGACTGCAATTCCTTAGATGAATTCATTCTTGCTCAACCAATGATAGAAATGTTTGATGCGAGCGCATAACACTCTGGTGGCTGTATTTTTTTTCTTCTCTTGATGTCGCTGTAGTATGCTTGTAAAAATTGTTAGCTCTAAGTAAGAAATGTCAGATATGTAGGTTTTTTTGTCCGCCACAGTAAAAGAGGGGCTTCAGTGCTCGGCTGCTGACCCGAAGGTCGCGGGTTCGAACCCGACCGCGGCGGTCACATTTCTGTGGAGCCGAAATTATAGAGGACCGGGTACTTCACGATGCCAGTGCAGGTTAAACAACACCAGATGGTCGAAAATTTCTGAGCCCTCCGCTACGGCGTCTCTCATAACATATTGTGGTTTGTGAACGCAAAACTCCAGGTATCATTAATGTACATTTTGTCTCACTTTTGAGCCCATATTCTGCTCGCATTACTTGGCCTACCCGGTCTGCAACACGAGCCGCTCTGAAGGTGTTGATGCGGTTTCTGCAAGCCACCGGACTGAATGACAAACTGTGACTGTTCGCGAACAATGTTGCTGCGTAGTACACGGACGGTGTTCCAGACACAACTTTTTTTTGCCTACTGTCACGAACTCTTCTTTCTCTATTTCATTCTTTTACACCCCATTTTCCTCTTCCCAAGTACAGGGTAGCAAACCGGAGTCCTCCTCTGGTTAACCTCCCTGTCTTTCCTTTATCTTTCTCTCTCTCTCTTTTATCTGCATTTCATATATTAATACAATCCCGCTTCTGTAATGATCCCCTTTGAGGGATTGACAGTATTTGAAAAATAAAGTAATATATTATATTCTCGATTGCTTTTCAGGTGATACTTTAAGATGAATGACTCAGGCCGAAACATTCCACTCTGTCTCGGCTCATTTTTTATTTTGTTTGCGCTTATACAAGTGCCTACCTGCATACTTACGGGACAGGTTCCATCAAGTACGTATTTGCTCGTGTTCATGTTTACACCATAGTTTTAAGTTCAAACAATATGTGCATGTCAATGCACAAAGCATGGTAAAGTTTCACACTTCATAGAAAAGCTAACGTCAGGCCGTAATATACAAAAAGAGTATTAAGACACAGTGAACTTATTTTTTATTTTTTTTGTGCGAGAAGCCGTGTATATCACACATCTGCATGCGGATTTTCTTGGCTAATGGGACAAATATTTCAGAAACATTGATACTGTGCGTTTAGTTGAGCACCGTCCCACTGGAGGCCCGTCTGCTTAGATTAAGGTGCACGTTAAAACGCTTACATTTAGCGTAATGGCGAGAACGCGCACGGGCACGCGGCGGCAGGCCGAGGCAGCCGCGGTAAATATATATGCAGCACAGATGCGAAATTAACCAATGGCAGTGGACTTCTGGTTTATCGGGTTTATAGCACTGTGATTTGGTTTTATGGCATCATTTTTCGAAAGAAAACTGCGTGACTTCCAGCTGACTTTGAGAAGTCATCGTAAATTCCAATCCAACTGCTGCGCTATAATGTTTGGCTCATATTGTAACGGGCTGAAGAGGACGACGATGAGGATTGGAAAGAAGACGACGTGGACAGACCCTGCGAGCTGAGCGCCATCTTGTCAGCCACTGAATTTATTGTGTGTGTCGATAGTAAAGAGATTCTCCCCGTAACATCTTTGGTGGAAGGTGCTGGGTACTCGCTTCCCGCAAGACGAAGCTTCGCAGCGGGCGCCTAGTTGCCTCTTCGATGGCGACCGCAATCAACAATGCCGACCCTTCACCGGCTACTGTGCCTTCTCCAACCGGCCCGTCAACCCTCATCTTGGAGCCCCCGAGAGATCCAGGTACCTTTTCGGGCACTGATGGTGTTGACGTGGAAGACTGGCTGAAGACATACGAGCGAGTCGGCGTACGTATGCGATGGGATCCAACGCTCATGCTCGCCAATGTGATCTTCTACTTAAGAGACACGGCGAAGGTCTGGTATGAGACGCACGAGGAAGAGCTTACCAGCTGGGACTTATGCAAGCAAAAGCTTCGGGAGCTATTCGGCAGGCCTGTGGGACGTCAGCGCTCCGCTGAAAAAGAGCTCGCGTCTCGTGTTCAGACATGCACCGAATCCTACCTTACGTACATTCAGGACGTGCTCGCTTTGTGCCGCAAGGTGGATTCGCAGATGTCCGAAGCCGATAAGGTCGCTCATGTCATCAAGGGTATCGCAGATGATGTCTTTCACCTTCTCGTATTCAAGAATTCATCTACGGTACAGGACATCATTTCTGAATGCCGGCGCTTTGAGGAAGCCAAGAGCCGCCGTGTTCTCCACCAGTTTGCACGCCTACCTAATACGGCTGCTACATCCACCTGCGAGGACCCCTGCCTGCCTTCTACGGAAAGGTCCAGTGATGTTGTCCGCATTGTCCGCCGGGAAATCGAAGCCGCGGCTCCACTCACTTCACCAGCCCCCCAACTCCGACAGCTATCACGCCACCGTCTCCCTCATCCAGACCGTCGTGCGTCAGGAATTGGCCAACGTCGGCTTGAGCAACATCTGCTCTATTCATCGACCAGACTGTGCCCCACCAAATCCGCCTGTCGTTGTAACATCCAACCGACGTTTTTCTGCTCCCCCACGTTATCGCAACCCGGCGGAATGGCGCACACCGGACGACCGGCCAATATGTTTCAACTGCGGTCGTGTCGGCCATATTTCTCGTCACTGCCGTGCTTGGTCCAACTCGACACCACGGCCCTACCCTCCATCCCATTACCTACCTACCTGCCCGTAATTCCCGCTCATCGCCGCAAACAGACCCGCTAACGCCTGACGACACTTCTTTGCCTACTCGACCCAGCCGCTCCCCTTCGCCGCAACGCCGTTCCTCACGCTCGCACCCGTCGCGTCGATCGCCGTCCCCAAGCTCCTTCCGGCACTCACCTCCGGAAAACTGACGGGAGCAGCTCCTAGAGGTGATGCTGCAATAACGACCCGATGCCAAAATCCTCTACTGACCCTGCCTGCACATCGGAACCTTATCAATGTAGACGTGGACGGTGAACCAGTTACGGCCCTAATTGACACTGGCGCGCACGTGTCTGTCATGAACGCTGACCTTAGAACACGCCTGAAGAAAGTCGTTACTCCTGCCCCAACTCCTGTGGTCCGAACGGCCGATGGTGGAACAGCTGCCGTGATTGGAGTGTGCTCAGCTCGTGTAAGCGTCGCCGGACGTCATACCTCAGTTATGTTTTATGTTTTGGAACATTGCCCTCACGACCTAATTTTGGGACAAGACTTCTTGTCGGAACATTCGGCCTTGATAGACTGTTCTGCCGGCGTGGTGCAACTCGCTCTACCTACTGTTGTTGATCCTCCCAGTTGCCCTCCCAGCCGGCTCTGTTCCACAGAACACCTTCGTCTCCCTCAACGGACAGTTGCTTACATAGGCGTCTCAACTGTCCCACCTGTGCCAGATGGTGACTATATTGTGTCCCCAAATCGTGACGACCTGCTTTCGCACAATGTTGCGTTTCCGCACACTGTTGTTACTATAACGAACAACGCGTCCTGTCTACCACTAGTGAATTTTGGCCTATGTACACAAGTTTTACCTCGTGGTATGTCGCTCGCGGAAATCATGCCGGCGTCAGAATGCCATATTTGCACTTTAAGTTACGACAGAACTTCGTGTGCAGAGAAACCTTCACCCACTACTCCATCAGAGCAAAGTGGGTTAACGAAGATGATTGCGCCTGACTTACCGACCCAACAAGCCAATGACCTGCGTTCCCTCCTTGCATCCTTTTGGGACATCTTCTACCTTGGCGACCGCCCCCCTCGGACAAACGTCCGTTGTGAAACATCGAATTGACACAGGCGATGCGAGTCCGATCCATCGGCGACCCTACCGCGTTTCCCATGCCGAGCGACACATCATCCAACAGGAAGTCGACAAAATGCTTTCTCGGAATATCATCGAGCCTTCCTGCAGTCCATGGGCGTCCCCTGTTGTACTTGTTAAGAAGAAGGACAACAGCTGGAGATTTTGCGTTGATTATCGGCATTTAAACAAGATCACGAAGAAGGACGTCTACCCTCTGCCACGCATAGACGATGCCCTGGATTGCCTTCACGGCGCAAAGTATTTTTCTTCCATTGACCTCCGCTCCGGGTACTGGCAAATTGCCGTTGATGACATGGACCGTGAGAAGACGGCGTTTATCACTCCCGACGGCCTTTACCAGTTTAAAGTGATGCCATTCGGTTTATGCAATGCGCCCGCCACGTTTGAACGTATGATGGACGCCCTCCTGCACGGCTTCAAGTGGTCCATCTGCCTGTGCTACCTGGACGACGTCATCGTTTTTTCTCCATCTTTTGCGACACACCTTGAAAGGCTATCGAAGATCTGATCTGTCTTTCGTGCCGCGGGACTGCAGCTAAATTCGGCCAAGTGCCACTTCGGCCGTCATGAAATGTCTGTGCTCGGACACCTCGTTGATTCCGTCGGTGTTCACCCTGATCAAGATAAAATACGGGCGGTGAAAGATTTCCCTGTACCAACCTGTTCCAAAGACGTTCGCAGTTTCTTTGGACTGTGCTCTTACTTCCGCCGCTTTGTTGAAAACTTTGCCGACGTCGCGCGCCCTCTCACTGAACTCCTTAAGAAAGACGTTACCTTCGTCTGGGGCCCTGAACAGGCAGATGCGTTCCGAAATCTGGTACGACTGCTTACTTCTCCACCCATTCTCGCTCACTTCGACGTCTCAGCTCCAACAGAAGTGCGTACCGACGCAAGTGGCTATGGCATCGGTGCAGTCCTGGCCCAGAAACAGCAAGGACGAGACCGCGTTGTTGCCTATGCCAGCCGCCTTCTTTCGCCTGCTGAGCGGAAGTATTCCATCACTGAACGTGAATGTTTGGCGCTCGTTTGGGCAGTCGGAAAATTTCGCCCCTATCTGTACGGCCGGCCATTCACAGTCATCACTGATCACCATGCTTTGTGCTGGCTTTCTTCCCTGAAAGACCCTTCAGGCCGCCTTGGTCGTTGGGCGCTGCGCCTTCAAGAATTCGATTACTCAGACGTGTACAAAACCGGCCGTTTGCATCAAGATGCCGACTGCTTGTCCCGTTATCCTGTCGACCCAGCAGAGAGTGACAGTCCTACGGCCACCTTATCTGCCAACGTTCTCTCTCTCTCCGCTTTTCATGACATCGGAATCGAGCAACGGCGGGACGCTTTCTTGGACAACATTATCCAAAGGCTAACATCGGCGACACCCGACCCTTCCCTTCGAATGTTTGTGCTCCACGATGGTGTATTATACCGTTGCAACATGCGCCCTGACGGCCCTGAGAGACTACTCGTCGTTCCCCCTCAACTGCGCCAGACTGTTCTCGCCCAGCTTCACGATATACCGATAGCTGGTCACCTCGGCGTGTCACGGACCTATGACAGAGTTCGCCGGCGCTTCTTCTGGCCTGGTATGCACCGCGACGTCTGCCGTTATATTGCTGCCTGTGACCTTTGTCAACGACGGAAAAAGCCAACTACCCATCCAGCCGGACGCCTGCAGCCACTCGACGTACCACAAGACCCATTCTACCGTGTCGGCGTTGACCTGCTTGGCCCTTTTCCTACGTCGGCTGCGGGAAATCGGTGGATTGCAGTAGCAACCGATTATGCTACCCGATACGCGATCACACGGGCCCTTCCAACCAGCTGTGCAACTGATGTTGCCGATTTCCTCCTGGAGAACGTCATCCTACACCACGGCGCCCCTCGGCAGCTCCTTACCGACCGAGGCAGCTACTTCCTTTCCAAAGTGGTTGATGACCTCCTACGCTCCTGCGCCACTAAACACAAGCTCTCGACTGCGTATCATCCACAAACAAATGGTCTAACCGAGCGTCTCAATCGAACTCTTACAGACATGCTCTCCATGTATGTCTCCGCCGACCACCGCGACTGGGACACTACGTTACCGTTTGTGACATTCGCCTACAATTCCTCTCGACACGACACCGCTGGGTTTTCTCCATTTTTTCTTTTGCTCGGCCGCGACCCTGCGCTACCTTTCGACACGCTGCTGCCGACAGGACTAAGTTACACGTCGGAGTACGCTCGGGAAGCAATAACGAAGGCCCAAGAGGCGCGCCAAGTTGCTCGACGACGACTAGCGGACTCGCAGGACAATCAGAGGCGCGTATATGACGCTCGCCATCGTGACGTTCACTACGCACCCGGTAGTCTAGTCCTGCTTTGGTCCCCCCCTCACGCCGCGTTGGACTTTCGGAGAAGTTACTCCCACGCTATTCAGGCCCATACCGCATCTTACGTCAAGTGACCGACGTCACCTACGAAATCGCCCCTAGTGATCCCGCCGTCGTCCACCCTCGTACTGACATAGTGCATGTTACCCGGCTCAAGCCATATCATTCGCCTGCCTCCTGATTAGCACCGGGTCGGTGCTCCAGCCGACGGGAAATTATGTAACGGGCTCAAGAGGACGACGAGGAGGATTGGAAAGAAGACGACGTGGACAGACCCTGCGAGCTGAGCGCCATCTTGTCAGCCACTGAATTTATTGTGTGTGTCGATAGTAAAGAGATTCTCCCCATGACAATATGTCCTCCGACACCTCGACTACTCATCGGCAGCTTTTTTTTTTTACCATGCTGAAAAAGTGTTGGAGGACACCTTGGAAGTGCACCCTTTGGCCCTTAGCGCCGTCTAGCGCGTGATATTGAACGAGCCTCTGTCATGCCAAAACACCAGAGACATCTGCCTAATACACCCGGTAAATGGTGTATATAAATATCCCGTTGTTAGTATGCTGGAGGTCCGATTCCGGCCGCGGTGGTCGCATAGGTGAAGGCGAAATACATGAGGCCCATGTGCTGTGCTATGCTAGTGCTCTTTAAAGAGCACCAGATGGTCGAAATAATCGGAGCCATCAACTGCAGCACACCTCATAATCATATCGTGGTTTTCGCACGTAAAATCCCAGATATTGCTATTAGTTTTGTGGACGACGCATGCATGCGTGGTCGAGTGGTTGAATGCGTCGCGCCATGGAGCAAGGGGCTGCACGTTTTCAGCTGAACCTGCAATTTCCAGCTGAGCTTTTTTCTAGGATACAAATATAAATGTAGCCGCCGAGAGTGTGCCTAGAATTGCTGACGTAATAAACGATACATATATCCATCCTGCAGTTGGTCGGCGTCTGTACTCTGGACGGGTGCCTTTAAAAAGACCAGGACGCAGCATATTCACGCAATAGGCGATAGCTGGTTCCTTGCGCCTGACATGATCGCCCATCCTGCCTGCTCTGTATAATGTGAGCGTACGCACCTCGTTCCCGCTGCCTTCCCTTCGTAAACCTAACGACATTACCGTTGTAATTTCACCTATAATTAACGGAACGGTGCTATTGAGGCAAAAGGACTATCAGGCCTATTGAGGCCAAACGCAATGAGGCCAAACGACCATCAAGATCTCCTATATACGTTTCAGGACGTGACGCAAGCACCGCGCGTAGGACGAGGGAAGGTTTCCGTCATAACGATTCAGTGCTTCTCTTGCCGATTTTACCTCCAATGATTCGAGATGCAGGTGTGACTTCCAGTTTCTTTCTTTCCCGGTGATAATCTCGCTTAACCAGTCAAGGCTGTGATGACTCATGGCTGCATTATCAGCAAGAGCACTACACGCCACTTTCTCCTTTTCGACATTGACCTGATGCTGGCGCATGCGCTGTCTGAAGTTGCCGGTTTCACCGATATAAACGCTTTCGCCATCTGCACAAGAGATCTTGTACACTACACCAGGAAAGGTAACTTGTCCTTCCCACATACAAGTGCTTGCCTTAACTTGTGTACAGGTTCGTGGGCAACTTCAACGTCGTAGCTACGCTATACGCCTAATAAGGTCTCGCTTATCCGGGGCATGTAAGGAACAGGCAAGTTCATGTTAGTTCATGGTTCATGCAAGTTGATGCAATTTCTACTATCGAGTTGACGGTGCACCTATGGGTGCCTATATGTCGGTACTGCGGCTATCCTCACAGTGGACTCGCTGGAAAGTCCGGCTCTCACTTCTTTCAGCCTTGTCCAAGAATTTCCGTATCGCATGTTGATGATTGTTTTTCTGTCATCAAGCGCTCTGCTTTGGAAGCATTCACGACACATCTAAACAATCAAGCCGACTCCATTCAGTTCATCGTGGAGCTGACCAGAGGCTAACTTCTTGGGAAGAAGAACAAAACTTCATTTGTGTCAAAGACTGCGTTTCCGCTATAACGGCCACGCCGCGTGCGTGGTCGGCCCCCTATTCCGAGGCACCGCTGGCTCTCGCCGTCCTTTAAGCGCTCCCTGACCAGCCTCAGTTGGTCCCCGAGGCTGGACAGCAATGCCTCCTACCTCAATCTGGTATTATCCCCTTGATCTTCGGTGCCGTCCGTGCATTACCATGTGATGTGATAGAGCGTCGGTGTGCTCCCACACCACGGGCATATGTGTTTGTATGCTGTGGTGTAGTACGTATGTAACCTTTGGATGTTTATATATGTGTCCGTTTGAAGCCTACGTAACGCCGTAGAATCCCCGGCCGAATGGTCCTTGTGCGGTGCTGAGTAGAGTCTCCTGAATTCTCTGTAATATTGCAGGATCGCTTTGTAACTGGGATTGATGGGAGTCTGGTCCTCCACGGTGCTGCACTTTTAGATGCGAAGCATCTTATGCTCGGGGGCTATGTCCGTCCCGCGTCCCCCGTCCCCCCGTCCCGCGTCCGGCCACTTTCATGAAGTAGGGAAGCACCCATTATGCGAACCAGAACACTGTAGTAATATGAAGGCCGTCAACCCTATCACAGTCATCAGAGTCATGGCCGAGAGCACAGAGAGGCTACTAAGCAATGGCTAGGCAGTTGGTGTCTGTCGCCCAGGTTGGCCCCATTCCTTAATATTGCTTGCATGTGTTTGGAGGGGGGCTTAGTCCGTCCCTCCTTCCCGCGTCCCACAGCGCATGCGCGTCCCCTCCCCCCTTTCTCTCCTCTAGGAATCCTCTACTCTACGGAGCGGCCCCCCGCGTCCCACACCCCCCCACAGCGCATTCGCGTCCCCTCCCCTATGCTCTCGTACGCTCATCCCCTTCCTCTACTCTAGGAATCATCTACTGAACAGAGCGGCATCTCACATCCCCCCTCTCTACTTGTTGGACCCCCCTTGTGTTCAGGCTGGGGGGGGACCCGCCTTTCAAGTGTCCCCCCCTTCAGATTTAGCTACCCGACATCATATATTTGAATTAGGTGACAGATAAGTATAGCGCATCCAACATTTTCTTTTATAGGCTGCTTATCTTTAGCATGTACCTGTGTTAAATAACACTCAACTGTTTGAGACTATAAATAAAAATTGCAAAAACCGATCGACCGGTTCAAAGACTGAATAGAACAATGAAATTACTCGAGATCCGAGCCCATGGTCGTGTTTTTTAAATTTTATTTCAAATCATGATTTAATTCTTATGTAAAGCAAAATACAACCCATACTTGAAAAACAAAATGGCCGCCATGGTCCTTGTGATTTTTCTGGATTTACGACACTGATCACGCGTGCTGCGTAACAACGACGTTGAAGTTGCCCGCGTGCCTGTACGCAAGTTAAGGCAAGAACATGTAAGTGGGAGAGACAAGCAACTGAAGGAAGCCTTTTCCTGGTGTTGTGTACAAAATACTTTCTGCGGGGAAACTGCCAACATCAGGCAGCGGATGCGCCAGCATCAGAACGATGTCGGAAAGAAGAAAGTGGCGTCGCTGGCCGAGCAAGCAGCTATGACTGATCACTCCACTGACTGGATAAACGCGAGTATCATCTGGAAAGAAGGAAACTGGAAGTCGCGCCTGTGTCTCGAATCGCTATAGATACAATCTGGATGGTGAACACTAACACTAAATCGCAATGATGGAAACTGTCGCTGCTCTTGCGCGCGGTTTTCGCTTCACGTGCTGAAACCTATATAGGAGACATTGCTGGTTGTTTGGTCTCATTGAGAACAAGGTTTCCGTATGGAAGGCAAAACGTCGTTTTCTTTTAAGGTTTTATTTGGTCGTACTTCGTTGCTTTCATCATCTTTCATCATGCTCTGAGGATTTCACAAGGCGCATGTGAACAAAGGGGACACCCACCCGAGCGCTCCAGCTATAGATTACGCTGCAGCTGCTTTGCACTTCACAAGAGGGCTTCGAATGACGACAAACGGCCTATCCTTCTCCCCGGTGTGGTGACCGGTTTCAGATTTCAGTAAAGGAGGCCCGCACACTAACTCATTGAGCTCATTCTAAAATTTCCATGGGTAGTCCGCGGAAATTATAGACCCCGGAAGAACAGCGTGAATGAATTGCTCGACAGAAAGAACGAATTAGTCTCACAAAGTGATTGACCTAGCATTACTCTAAAGCAATAATAATACCTACTCCCTTCCACCTTCAGCATGCGTCGTTTTTGATACAGCTCCGCTGGACATTGTTCACGTTCGCTGGGTAGCTTGGCGGTCATTTTTTTTTCAACCCAAATGAACTGGCTTTCACTTGGCAAGGTTTGCTGTACATAGGAGGATGGACGAACTAGAAGGTGAATGCTTTTTCCTGTTTTGTTAATTATGAGTTCGCTAAACAAATTGGCGTGCTTCCAGCCGTTCCACCTCATAGTGAGCCGTGACGTTGACACAGTCGCACTGCTGCCTGTAGCAGCGTACTTTGCCGGGTAAAAACCGCATTTTTCAACTGGTAACAAAGCATAGGTACCGTGCATACGTTAGGAGCCGCCACAGGCGCGCGCTGTCTCCAGCGCCAAAGCGGCCACGGCAGCAGATTTGGCGGGATACGGAAGCAGAAGACGCAAGCGGCGGCAAGCCACTGCGTCGTGATTTAGTGTCTCGCTTGAGGGGTTTTCCTTCCCGTTTGGTTTCAAAAGACGGTAAATCGTTAGCAGCCGTGAGAGAACCGTTTGTTTAGGCAGACTTGGTGCACCCTCAAGCAAACGCGACCACATAAAATTCTTGGCGAAAACGACAACAGAGGCGGCGAGCCCGTTGAGCGAAAGTGCGCGCGTGTGGCGCGGGCCGCTTCGCTCACTAAACGATCAAAATTTAACACCCGCGGGCTAACCCGGCAGAAAACTCGGCGGCAACTTGAAATAGACGACAGCAGAGATTGTACTGTGACGGCCGCTGGAGGGGTGCTATCGCACAGCAATGCCTTAAGGGGGCAATACACTCCGATGTAACGTGACCGCGCGCGAGCGCGCGCGTGATGGCGACGTTACGTTGGCGAAGATGCAACCATCTATAGTCCGGCGGCACCTAGCGCCGACGCGACTGGCGGCAGCTAGCGCACTCGGACGTCGTGCGGCGCTGAATACAACGGACTGCATTTCGCGCCGACCGCGCCAAGCTGGTTACGCCTAGCGCACTCTATCGTTGAGGTAGAGACTCGCTACTCGGCGAGCTCAGTCAGAGGAAGATGGCGTCTTCGCAAGAAAGCGTGCCCGACCTGTGCGGTTCTGAAACCGAAAGGTTTCTGGACGCCGTCAAGCGACACCCTTGTGTCATTTACCTGAAGTACTTGAAGTGGTATTCAGGATCGCTTTGCCGTAGTTCCTGCACGAGGTGGTGGCACTCCCCGTGCTCCGGGCGAGGGTCCAAAATCTCTCTAATATAGAGGGACCTTTTCCTTTTCCTCCTGCGTAGCAGGCGATGAATCAGCAAAGCGAGCAATACGTTCCTTCGTGCGTGGTATGTCCATGCTATCGCAGAAAAAGATTGCGAACAAACGAGAGAGCACCCAAAAAGACAACACGCGAGATTGGCGGGTTCCTGGAACTAGGCATCGTTTCGTGGCGCGCCGCTCGGCATGCGCATGATGCGCATGCGCTGCCTTGGCTACGGCCGGTGCGTCAGGCCGCGTCGCGTTGGAAACAGTCGCAGTATAGGGCAGGCGGATTTGCGCCTGGCGTGGCGTCGCCGGCGTGACGCGCCGAAACGAAGTCCGGCGCGCGCGCGCGTTGGGAACGTCGGAGTATAACATAGCCTTTATGCCTTATGCTATGTTATTGTTATCGTCCGACACTCACGGCTGGCTGATCGCGTTGATAAAGCGTACGGACCGTCGGTCTGACCACTGGCCAAATGCAAAAACCACTAAAAGGATTTGCATAGGAAAAGGCGCCCTTCCATGATGGCTCCCCCTGTGCGAGAGGCTGAGGACATCCTTCCAAATCTGCGCTTGTTGCACCTAGAGGCGCCTTGATGAGTCACGTTCACGGAGCCTACATTAGGTTTAGAAAAAATGAATACGGCAGTGCTCACTCATTACAGGGCATCATAATGCCTGCCCGCTGTACAGCTTGTGATACTGACGAAGAGACGAGACACCCAACAATATTCATACTTGGTTATTTGTCGGCATACAAAATGGAGCCATTTCACTCTTTCGAGTTGCTCATACAAATGTAAATTTGTTTTAGCCTCATGGCGCCCACGTGTCGCAGTTTGCTGATCCTATTTTGGGGCTTGAAGTGACCGTGGTAGGTCGACTCTAGTGACAGCTCCGTAGGTGGAATACCGCGGCTTGTCCCGCCGACTGCCGTAGTGAGTCGAACGCCGGCGACTCCGCTTTTGCAGTGAATTGTATGTGCTATGGTCTTTGTGTGTTACTTCGGCGTTGTATTGGGTTGCTCGTAATGTTACACTAGTTTTTGTTATCCTCAGCTGGCGAGCTGGCCGTGATGTAAACGCTATTGGTAAATGCCATATTTTATACCCGTTCCTGGGCCAGCTGTTCTATTATCCGCCCTTCTTCCTTCTCTTTCTCCCGCTAGCCGGCCTCGTGCTAGCCGAGCCCGAGGCCCGGGGCCGCTCTTAGTCATCACACTCGGCCATGACTGCAAGCATTGTCGGCGGAGCTGTCGACAATGTTTCTGGTGGGCGATGCTGGCTGCATCGCGGTGGTCGGTCGCGGCCACGCCGCCACTTGGCTCGTTCATCTGCCGTACGTATGTCTGGTGGACGGCTCTGGCTACGTCGGAGTGGCCTGGCTCGTCGATGCTGGAATTTCACTTGGAAGCTTGCAAATATAATTCCGGCGGCCGACACTGGCTATGACGTAGTGGTCGCAGGTCTCGGACGCGCTGTAGTCTGGCTTGCAATGCTGCTGATGACGATGGTTCTGGTTGAAGGCGCTGACTGTGTTGTGGTCGCACGTTTGCGCTGGCCACAGGATGCGAGCGACGTCGGTCATGTCTGCACCCTGCACCACGATTGTTACGGTTTTCCAAAGGCATCTCGATCTTGCTGCCTCTCCCTCCGAACTTGTCGACGCCCGGTCGACCAGTGGCGGATCCTGTGCAAACAACGACGTCGTTGTTGTTCACGTGGCCTTCAGTGGCAGTCTGAATGGGCTGGTTCTTGCCGTGCGCGGGCTCACACGCTTGGGGGGCATGGCTGGCGGACATCGGCTTCTATCTCTCTGACTTCTTTAAGCGACGTGTCGCTGAGCAGTGGGTGAGCGCCTGCGCAATCAGCCAATGATTGCGTTGAAAGCCGAGAACCATGCTTTGACACGGCCAGGACCATGCTTTGACACGGCGTGAAGAGGGGGACCGCTCCTCTGACTGTCGCTGTTGCAAAGAGGTCGCAGGGATGTGCTCATCCGATGGTGAGTTCAGGGATTGGTTCTCCAACGGCTGTAAACGAGGGGTGGTCTCGGCGTCTGTCACAGGAGCTGTGGTGTTGGCTACCGCCGAGTCCGAGACAGGCGAGCTGCAGTGCACTGTTGCCGCCTCGAGGGGATGCTCTCCCGAGCTCGATCCTCGGTTGCGGTCAGGTTAGACTGGGTAGTAGCAGCGAGGTGGTAGTCAGTCGGTCCAAAGGCAGCTATGAGTTTATTGCTCCACTCCGCGCAGGACTGCTGCCTCACGCCTTCGTACCTGTGCCCCGCCGCGGCACCATTTCGAAGGCGGTGTATGGCCACACACCACTTCTGCTGGTCCGTCCAGCACTCACGAGCTCCGATAGCGTTCACGGTCGCCACCCAGTTTTCGGCGTCGTTCTCAAAGCCATGGAACTCCGTTAACTCGCAGGCAGAGGGCGATGTTGGGATGGCCAGCGAAAATCTAGATAGTGTCAACGCGAAGCCGCCCAGTTGGTGCAAGAGCTGCGTGAGGCCCCACCGGAGCTTTCTGCGGTTCTCTGGTGAGCTGGACTCAAGGTCCCGTGAGGCGGCGGCATCTAACATGGCGTTGGCGGAGCTCAATGCCGGCAGGGCGGCAGGATACACCGCAGAGGTCGACGCTGTCAAGGCGTTAACCGTGGCGCGGAGTCGCTCGATGGTACGGGAAAGCGCGGAGGCGCTTTCGGGCGATCGGCACGCGGAGCCAGTGGTGACGTTTGAGGGGTAGGAGTAGATCAGTGTACTCCCTGAGGCGGTACTCTTGTCCGAGGGAGCTTGGACAGCCCCCGTGAGCGGCTCAGGTGTCAGTGGAGTACCGAGGAAGACGGTCTCACGAAGGGAAACGCGAATGGCATTCCCGGGAAACGGCAGGCCGTGCACTGTCTTGGTGGTGTCGGGGTGCGCCAAGGAAGCCCTGAACGGTGTCCCTTGGATGCTCACCCGTTAGGAGAGTGTTGGGCACGGGATCCGCGTCACGGGAAGCGTACTTGACGTTCCTAAACGACGGGAGCCCGTGTGCCTTCTCAGACGAAGGTGGTAGTAAGGTTCCCATCAGGTCGTACCCTGGAACAACCGAAGAGGCATTGACGCCGTCCGCGGTTGATTCGATGGGCATGTCCAGCAGCGGTCGGGTCGTGGAGTACATGATAGGGGAAGCGTGGACGGCGTTCCTGGATGGATGGACCCGCACTGCCGACGACCCGCGAGGACACGTACAGGTGGCTTCAGCGGTAAGGTTCAGTTGTCAGACTGCGGCATTGTGAGGAACAAGAGACTCAGAGACAGCACCCGTTCCTGGGCCAGCTGTTCTATTATCCGCCCTTCTTCATTCTCTTTCTCCCGCTAGCTGGCCTCGTGCTAGCCGAGCCCGCGCCCCGGGGCCGCTCTTAGTCATCACAATATATATATATATATATATATATATATATATATATATATATATATATATATATATATATATATATATATATATATATATATATATATATATATAAGCCTGACTACGCCAACTGCAGGGCAAAGGCCTCTCCCATGTTCCGCCAATCAACCCGGTCCTGTGCTATCTGCTGCCATATTATACCTGCGAACTTCTTAATATCATCTGCCCCCCCTAATTTTCTTCTCTCCCTCACGCATTTGCCTTATCTTGGAATTCAGTCAGTTCCCTTAATGACCAGCGGTTATCCAGCCGACGTGCTACGTGCCCGACCCATGTCCATTTCTTCTTCTTGATTTCAACTATGATATCCTTCACCCCCCGTTTGTTCCCTCACCCAGTCTGCTCTCTTCTTGTCTCTAAAGGTGACACCTATCCTTTTCCTTTCCATAGCTCGCTGCGTCGTCCTCAGTTTAAGTTGAACGCTCTTTGTAGGCCTCGAAGTTTCTGCTCCGTAGATAAGTACCGGTAAGATACGCATACATACACACACACGCATGCGCGTGCGTGCACACGTACACGTACAGACACGCACACATAAGTAACCCACACACGCATGCACACACACGTACACGCACGCATACACACACTCACCGACATGCATGCGCACACACGTACACACACACGGGCGCGCACACACACGCACGCACAATCATGCGTACATGCGCACAAACACACACGTACACGCACATACACGCAAACACACACACGCACATACACCGTCACCGTTCGGCAATACGCGTCCGGGAACCAGCTGAGAAACGCCAAGGCGTCGTTTCTGGACCTACAATGAGTGCCCCGAAAGTATTCTTTCGGCAACGTATACGTTGCGGCGAGTTACGTCGAGCGAGAAGGCCAGCGTAAGCGCGGCGAGTTATAACTCTCCAAATGCTGAAATGGCATAACAGCCTGCGCAAACACGAACGGTCCGTGGGTTGCCACTTGTCGCGCTTGATCTTTACCAGCCACAGGAGTCGCCTTTTCGCATCTTTCGGAAATCTGAACATCTTATAGCCATTTCGCGAGTGGTTTGTGCACTGTGGCACGCAACACCCGGGCATTTTGTCCGAGAAAACGCCGCGCACCTGTCTCACTCAAGCAGCCGCGACGAGGCGGGGGGGAGCCGAATGGCGGCCGCCGATCGGAAGGCGGCATTCACCCCCTCAAAGAATGGCTCCACCCTCCAAGGGGGCGCGCGCATCGAGGAACCCTAAACACGAGGGATGCAAGACGCCACCCCACGGATCTGCACACAACTGAACAAAAAATTACTTCATATGATTTCCGTCGTGAGGCACTGCATGATGGGTGCCCTCCTCCATGAACGCAAAGCACACGCGAAGGCTAGGCGATGGGGGGGAGTAGGAAAGGGCTAGAGGAGAGGGTGGTGAACGGCTGGAACGGACGCATTTGGCTGGCATTGATAAAATAGAGGATGCGTTGTCGCGATGCGTGCGCTCGTCTATGACGTGTACTTTGCCATAACGGGCGTAGTCGCCCGTTGCCGCGCGCGCTTATCTCATGCTGGGGGCGGCTTGTACGCACTGCGCTTTGACCGGAAAAATTGCGTTCAAGTTATAGAGCGCACGAAGGTTACTTCGCTCGCCGCAGGGGAACCGTTTGCGAAAGGAGCGCGCTGTTGAAACAAAGTGACGTACCAACTGTGACACTTGTTAGTTCGTGATTATCCTGTGTATTCCTCTGCGTGGGTTTCGTGCGTCATTTTTGTTTGTGCAGCGCGTTAAGTGTCAAACTGTGAACGTTGTCAGCTGGCGATGTTCCTGTGTGTGTTCTTGCGCCCTTTCAGCACGAGCAGCGCGCTGCACGTTTCGATCTGGTTGCCGTTCTTCGCGTGACATTCCAATTTATCGCTATCACATTCGTTACTTTGTCCTTGTGGTGAAGCTGTGACATTCTTGATACGCCACATTTCTTTGATGACCAGCGCCGCCGTTTAGCACAGACACAGAGGTAACAAACACTTTCGAACTTTATCCAATCACCCACCCTGAAACTAAATCTGAAAAGCTGGTGAATCGAAGCAAATTCTCAACTGGAGTTGGAGCAGGGAATAACGGCGCAGATTTCTCGTCTGTACAGGGTAGTTTTACTCTATATACGTTGTATTTTTTCCAACATACATTGTATTTTGTGTTTATTCGCAGGAGGACGACGAAATAATCCAGGAATAGGGAATCCCCTCTACTCTCCAGGTAAGACTCACATCCTGCCCTAACTCGGAGGGAACAACCTCCCACGCGTACGTGGTACCATTTGTACCGTTTTCGGGCCGTACCATGTAAACCGAAGCAGAAGGGAATCACAATTACTTTCTTGCAGTGTACAGAATGGTTGCTGTCAGCAGACTGCCTTGATAAAGAATCAGATGTATTTAACGCGTTGATTTTAATAGCAGCACTTTGATATCTCGTACCTGTAGTCGGTGCGCTATGTTCGAGTGAAATCATCTGCCAAGCGATGACCTAGAATAGTTCCAGCGTGAGCGCTTGAGTTCGTGTTTAAAGACAAGTTGACCCACTGTAGCTTAGCCACTGGAAAGAATGGCTGTCAGAGAGCATTGATTAAATATTTACCCATAGTGGAGAAATAGAAGGGGGAGAAGCTGCCGTGAAGCGCGCGTGAGCTCTGATCAAGGAGTAAGAAAAAAGAAAGGATTCGCCATGAACTATGTTCGAATTCTTCAGTGTTAACGTAAATACAGTCGAGTCTCCTCTTCTACCGTGAACAATTATTTTAAGAAGTGGTGCCAAAACTCGGGAGTAGTCGCCAGGACACTACATGCTTCGGGTGCTCAACGGGAACTTTCAAATGGAATACAGCAGGTCGTGAAGAAAGCAGCAAGCTTTGTCGAAACCCAGACGGGGCATAATAAATGGGACATACTCGGTTGCCTTTCCCCGTGACAAGATACCCAGCCGAGGATATCTGAGGTGAGGTGTAACAACGGTGGCAGTTGTGATTTCGCGCTTGTCCTGTGTATACCTGCGCGTTCTTGTCGAGCGACCTTGTTTGTGCTTCAGCGGTGCGCTACATGTATAGAGCTGCCTGTCGTTCTTCGTGTGACATTCTAATTTCTTGCTATCGCATTCATTGCTTAGCCCATCCAGCGAAACTGTGACCTTTTAATACTCGTCATTAACAATGAGTTGTGCTAGCCGACGAAAACTTGTATGCTAATGATCACTGATTCAGTGAGCAAGGAAATGTTGTTAGTAGTTGTAAACGACTGCTTAAAATTAGATATATTTAGAGTAGGCGGCATAATGTTCCCAGTGTCGTCTAGTATTCGTCGCGGACTTTCGTCACACATACAGGTGTTTTGAAAATTTTGTTTTCGTCGCAAAATTAATCACGCGTTCTGAATACGTGAGTGGTCAAGAGGACCATATTGTGCAAAAGTTGTTCACACATAAGTGAAATTTCCACACACACACACACACACACACACACACACACACACACACACACACACACACACACACACACACACACACACACACACACAAACACACACACACACACATACATACACACACACACACGCACGCACGCACACACACACACACACACACACACACACACAAATATTGAAATCTGTAAACTACAGTCGCATATTTTTTTTATCTCGGGAGTTGAATTCTACGCTGTACTGTACGCACGAAAAGTCATACACAGAGCAGCCCTCACAGCAGGAATCGCGCGGTTGTTGTCGGATGCATTCACGGCGGCGAAACGCCACACATATTTCAATGTGGAACATTGGTAACATTTGCAATTCATCTTGGTGTCATTGTTTCTAAACAGGAATTTCAAGACGATTACCATCTCTACAAGGACCATTATCAGCCCCTCCATCTCCGCAGCAAGGAAGTAAGTGTTATGCGTCTATGTCCACACATAGAAAGTTGATGTAGAATCTATGCATCAAAGCTTGTACCAGTGAGAAAGACAATAAGGTGGACATCGAAAGCGATCAGTATAGCATTTGCAGCAGCCTTTTTGCATGGTGTTGTACGCAAATTTTTTCACGCCTTTAATGCGTCTGGCACACACCAACGCTACAAAAGAATACAAACGTATATGTGAATGAAAATAGACTTACTAAAGAAAACTTGCGTCTTTTCTCTAATCAGAACCGGCAGGTAATCAAGCCACGGAAAGTGTATGTGACGTTATTTTTAATAATTTTATATAAATGTGGAGAAATTAATGTGGACGTAAAGAAAACTTGCCGCTGGCAGGGACCGAGCCTGTAACCTTCTATATCGAGCTGGCCGCTCAGCATCTCGTTGAAATGTAAGGTGCTACGTGGCACCAGAAGGCAACAAGGCGTTTTCCCCACTTGGCGTCACTGCGACAAGAATGGCTAACTCGCACTCCCAGGTTTAAATGCACAGAAATTCCAAATAATGTGGACGGGAAGACGACCGCCTGCGTAGTTCACTTGGTAGAACATAGGACGTGTTAATCGAAAGTTACAAGCATGGTCTGCACTAACGGCAAGTTGTCATTTCGTCCTCCTTAATTTCGTCACATTAAAAAAAAATATTACTACAAATCACGTCTCCTAAATTTTGTTTTCTCTTAATACTCGTAAAGAAGCGCAAATAGATACGCGGACAAGTAAGCCCAGGAGTAGGGCTGTTCACTGTCCGCGTCTTATTTTGCGCAGTTTGAACGATAGATACGCAGCTTGGTCATAAATTGTGAAGTTATAGAGGATCGTGAAGTTGGTTGAGAACATTCGAACGAAGCTGGTTAGTAGTTGGAAGCAAGTCCATAGGTTGTTCACCAAGTAAACTGTGGCAATACATGGTGTGATCGCGTTGCTTAAGGAGACGTGCTAGGCAGCACGGGCCGGTGAGTTAAGGCGGTTTATATTCTTATGTAGAATGGTGTGACTGCGTTGTTCAGCAGCTGTGTCAAGAGTGTTAACATGTGTAGAGTGCCAAGGCACTCGCTTCGTTCAGCATAGTATGATTGGTTCGATGGCTGTCCTGATGGAAGCGGTGAGACCTATGTACGGCAGGATTGAGCGTGCTATATGCCCAAATGCCCATCGAAAAAGGCCACTTCGTATATGCAAGGCAAGGTGCTATAGGTACTTCCTGGCCAAGTCGCTAGTGAAGTTACTGGGCACATCAGACGAACACCACCATCATGTTCTACTTGCGCAGCTGTTCTGGCGATAACTCGGTAACCATTTTGATATTGTATCGCGAAGTCGAGCAGTTCTTGCGCGTGATTTTTTTGAATGAACTGTGGGACAGAAAGTGTCAAGAGAAATTCGGAGAAAAGAAATTTACTGGTTAAAAACAAAACAGACTATCTTTTTTTTCATCTCCGGAGCCTGCTGAAGTAGCTGTAATAGACACAGGAGCCCCTGGCGCTGTTTTTAGCACGTGCTTCTCTTTTTATGCGTGCATGATGCGGAGTGCAAGCAATATTACCAGGTCCATGGCTTATCGTAATTGAAATTTGTCCTAATATTTTGCTTCTCAAACAGGAGTAGCCTTGCCGGGAGCACCGACTCAACATGTATTAGCACCAACACATTCTGCTGTACCTGATGGGAGTAAGTATAGCGCGTTTTGCTAGGTCAGCATAGCGAAAGATGATGCTGATTATAAGTATAAAACCTTGCATTTTTTTACATTCAGATTTGATTGCGATGAATAGTGCTTGCAGTGAAATGCTTACAGGGTGGGGTGGGCATGTTGCTTGATTTCATTTAAATAAGGTCGTACACAAAACAGCCCCAAACACACACGTCTAAAAATATCTTCGAAAAAATGTATGACTATTTAAGAAGAAAGATTATTTTCTGTAATCATTTTTCTGTCATAAAACTTCTAAGTTATAACAACTTTCGTGGGCACTTCTGGGAGTATGTGCATTTGAGGGTATCTACAAAAAAAGAAAGAGAGAAATGTGGCCGCACTTTTTTCCCGATACTACTGAGCATACTAGTGAACAATCGCCCCGTTCTTATCAAACAATGCATACTGCGGGATACGAATTTTCACATCGATGGTTAAGCAAGACTGGCAAATGTTGAAACATATTTACCTAAAAAAAAAGATAACACCCAAACCAACGTATAGAAATCAGGTTCAAATAATGCGGTCCACTATTTCACAGTGTACGAGACCTCAAAGGGAAACATGATATTGGCATTTTGTCTAATCAAAACGAAATAAACATGTAAAAAATGTAATATGTGCTGTAGTAATGCCAAAAGTTCGGCTGGTTGTTTGTAATCTATGCTCACACGGCAGTACACCCACAGGCGGAAAAAGAAGGCTGACAGTCAAACAATGCCTTGGCGCGGTATAAATATGAAAAACAATATTGAAACTGGGACTTATAGGTTTTAATGCATTTTATGATGGCTGTGAATCCACAGTGATGCAGACAAGAGGCTGGATCAGAAAATGCAATGCTGATGTATGAATACTGAGTGCCAAAAGTGAAACTAGCCGATGTACACAGCACCTTGCCATACATCACGGAAGCAGGGCAGTATTTGTGTGCTCGATATTTATTGTGTGGTCAGAACGTGTTCGAGAATGTACGTAATATTGATACGTAAAAGTATATTTAAGGGGTTTAAGCACACATTTTACATAGACCTTGTGGGGTCGCTGTTAGGATGAAATATGACGAGCAGCAGGGGCGCGCTGACGCTCGGGGCACGCACGGTTTTCAGTCGGCGGATAGCGTCCAGTTTAGCCCGGACCGCGAAACAGTAAATCTCTCTCTCTTGTTCCTGCGTCCTTGCCATCTCAGAGGGCTTCAGCTGACCACTGGCCCTGACTCGGCATTTGGCGCCCACTGTAGAGCGAAATTGCCCACGAACTTGCCTCGAGCCCACAAATTTTTCGCTTTGTCAGATGGTAGTCACAGCGGATATTATCGGTAGGTGAGGATATTAAGAAAGCTTTGATGAATCTGCTGTCGAAAATGAAGTATTTGTGTCTTTCATGGCTTGACACGTGATATGATTGCTTATTGATTTATAGCTGGAGCGTTCACGAGAAGGAGAATGCTTGACTAATTGACAGTAGCTTTACTAATACTATTATTGCGATTAATATTGTCGACTACTAATGTGTTAACTTGTTTGGTTGGTTCTTCTAGTTGCTTAAGCATTCTGTAAAATGTATCTCCACGCGGTTTTAACTGTGCGGAACGGACCATCAAGTATGGTGAAGTGAGAACTCTTTATTAGCGGACCATGGGCACAGCAAAGCGGGTTGCTCACCGCTTATTTACAGCGACGATGTTTATTTGTCACCGAGAATCTGATCTGCATTTGAAATGTGTCAGCATTATAATGTGCCATCGTATGTTACAGAAATATATTCGAGCTCGTGCTCGAACATATTTCACAATGTACTTGACAATGCCAATTTATGTGCACTATGACTGAAACCTCCGTAAGCGCTCGAGCTACTTTGAATA
>JALIZH010026120.1:0-14305 GCA_030522465.1 Rhipicephalus appendiculatus
TGCTGCAGACATCTGGAAGAAACCTTCGGGCCTGGCGTGAATAAACGTCGTAAAGTCCTATGTGTACATTCCCGTAAAGTCCTACGTCGTACCATCGAAAATTTGAGCCCCAACGCAGCACAAAAAATCTTTTTCGCGAAAGGGCTTGCCGCATATACGATAATGAATGCTGGGTTACTTCCACATTCTCAGCTTTATCGAACATGCATCTCGCTGCTTCTTGATTTTGGGGTATGCTTGGAAACTCGCACCAGGGCGAGAAGTAGAGACTGCATCATAAGTTTATTTGACCGTCCAAGGGCCGAACAGAACGGTTGCTGTGATCCCACTGCTTCGGGAACAATACATCGTTCTTTCCAGCCTGGCGCAAATAAAGATAATAAATTCCTACGCGTACAGATCTGCGAAGCACAACGTCGTACTTACCAAAAAATTTAACTCCAATTTCAGACGCAACATCTTTGCGGATGCACGGACGCTCAAAGAAAAAAAAAAGCAGAAAAAAAGAAAAAGTGGCCGCTGAGTGAGCTGTACACACGAAAATGAACGCTGAGTTGTTTCGCCAATTTTAGTTTTCTCGCGACGCTTTGTAAGGGCTCATTCGGGTTAGGCTCGCTAGAATGAGTCCGGCACTGCGGCACCGAGCAGCCAAAAAAATGCGAGGCCAGAATTTTTGTGTCAGTACCCCTTTAAAAGCCCACCAATTACGAAGCACACAGGCATAATTAATTAGCATCATCAGCAAAGCAGCGAAAACGAGTGCAGCTATGCGTGTTGCCTCACGGGCGCGTAGTAGATACTCGCACACGGCATAATTATGTCGTAGGGGGCATTTCGCAACTGTACTTGCAGTAGACATTGTAGGATAGTTTGAAAGGTTCAGCTTACAGGCGTACTGACGTGGCTTTCGTTGCGGCATGGTTTGGATCACGGTGTCGTTTGGATGTATACACCGAGAAGTCTAGCTAGCGATTGAGAAAGCAACGCAAACAGGGGCCCGATCACGCCGTAGTGTTCTACTCTTGAAGGCGAAGCTCAAGCTTCCTCCAATTTTATTATTCGCACATCACAACACCACAGCATGGTATTCTTTTCGATAAGACTGATGCATGCGCTGTAACATGGGTGTCAACGTTACGTCGCACTATAGGCTGCCCGTTAGGCGCAGATGTAATCGACGTGTCTGCTAAGCCGTCGATTACATCTGCGGCATTGAAAAACGACCGCCGCGGCCGCGATTGAACCCGTGACCTTGAGGTCCGCAGCCGAGCACCATAACCGGTACACCCACACTGGGATTTTACAGGTGTGCACAGGAATTGTTGGATAATTCAGAGTGCTACGGACAATCGTGGTGACCGGGACGGTGACAATTCTCTAGAGAGTTCGTGCAATTGTTGTCACATTTAAGTACTATCAGGTTATGATCCTGCGCCTTGATGCACAGTTATAACTACGTTAGATAAGACACGTGTGAAGCATTGACACACTGATGAGATGTCGAATAAAATTATGCATTAAATCAGCGGCTGAATAAGAGCTTTTGCTAACTCTTTACTTCCTGTCGTGCTCGTCCTACATTGCTCTCACATGTTATCTTCATGTCGTTGAAGCAAAACGGAACACCCTATCCCTTACTGCGGGTTGAATTTGGTATCTCTGATCTGTAAAAAAAACAAAACAAAAGTAGAATATACAAGTTACTTTCACATCAGTTGTTTTTCCGAAAGCACTTGTTTCTTATTTACTGTATTTAATGTATTATTCGTGGAGGTGAATTATTCCTGCGACAAAACATAGTACAGCATATTACACGTTAAACATCTACGGCAAAAGGAGCCTCTTCGGAACGTTTCACTTTACTACCCCACAATAAAATGTAGCCTACATGCAAATGTAGATGATGTACAACTGCACTAAAATACTTTTTTTTTGCTTTGTTTTACAGAAAAGCTTTTCATTACTTCTTTTTTTTTATTGCGATAGCAATTATATGGACACTCTCGGCTGATCTTTGCCGTCGCCGTCATGTCCCTGATATGCATATGTATTTATATATATAAAAAAAGGCATAAAGAAAAAAATAAATCAGGCAAAAAATTATTAAGGGGGATCGGGGATTCGAACCAGCGACCCCTCGCTCCGCAGCCTGCTGCGCCAGCCAACACAGCCATACTCCATACTTGTGCCGGCGATATAACGGCGAGCTATTCATATGCACCATTTGCCGCTCGCGGTACGCTGATCTCGGAACAGCTTGAGCGTGTTTTCTATCACGCAACGCTTTTACAGTTTCTTTCAAATTGAAAACTGCCCTTGAGACGCGCACGAAAAAGTGGCCCCGTTCTGTATTACTCATGATGTAGAAGGAAAAAAAAAAAGAACACCGGGCACATTTGGCTTCAGACGCCACCGCGTGGCAGGAGACGCAGAGGTATAGTGAATTAGAACCACGATGTTGGTTCACTATACGCAGAGGGGTCATTCCACGCGCGGCAGTTTAAAAGAAAAAGAAATATCAAACAGCGTGGAAAAGTCTAAAAGTATCATATAATCAATTCTTGGCCAATCTCCCTGAGTCTCGTCCGCAACAACAACGCCACAACTAAATTTCGATTTTTCGATGGCTTAGGGGTGCTTGAACAATTGAAGGCAAATGGCACATCTTTCTTTGCAATCAGGCGTACAGCATAGAGTTCAGTAAGTTCAGTATTCGTTTCAATAAAGAAAACCACAAAACAAGCATCGAAGCCGCATGCTGGATAATGAGGCGCCTGTGAACAAAGGGAACACACTCCTACACGTTCCCGGTAAAGATTATGTTGCAGGTGCTTTGCACTTCACATGAGGGCTTCGAATGACGTCAAATGGCTCTACCTTCTCCCCGCGTGGGTTTCCCGCTTTCGATATAAAAGGGAGACCCGTCTAGCAACTCATTCAGTTCATATTAAGACTACCGTGGGTAGACCACGGCAACTAAAGACACCAGAAAATGTCCCACTTTCGCCACAAAGACGAAGCAATGAATGCAATTGCAAGAAATTAGAATGTCACACGAAGAACTTCGAGCAGCTCCATACTTGTAGCGTGCCACTGAAGCACAAAGAAGGACGCTCGACAAGAAAGCGCAGGTATCAACACGACAAGCGTGAACTAACTGTCAAAATTGTTACGTCTTTGTGTTTGAGCAACGCGCTGCAAGTGTCGAAATGCAAGTGCCGACGCTCTTAGATATTTCTTTTCCTTCTAAACTGCGGCGCTTGTAGTGACCCCTTTGCGTCTCCTGCCACGCATTGGCGCCTGACCTAAGGTGTTCCCGCCGTTCTTTTTTTCTTTTTTTGTTCCGCATCACGAGTGGCTACAGAAAGTGGCCACTTTTTCGTGCGCGTATCAAGGGCAGTTTTCGAATTGAAAAAAAAAAATGTAGGAGCGTTGTGCGATAGAAAACACGCTCGAGCTCCTCCGATATCTGCGTGCCACCAGAGTTAAATGGTGAATATAAATAGCTCGCCGTTGTTACGCCGAAATATGAATGGCGTGGGGTTGAGTGGTCTAACGCAGCGCGCTGCGGAGCAAGTAGTCACTGGTTAGAATACCCGGTCTGGTGCTTCGGAATTTTTTAAATGCGAAGCATTTCTTAGCGAACTTCGGCGACTTTGAGCGTATCCATCCATCCATCCATCCATCCATCCATCCATCCGTCCGTCCGTCCGTCCGTCCGTCCGTCCGTCCGTCCGTCCGTCCGTCCGTCCGTCCGTCCGTCGTCCGTCCGTCCGTCCGTCCGTCCGTCCGTCCGTCCGTCCATCCATCCATCCATCCATCCATCCGTCCGTCCGTCCGTCCGTCCGTCCGTCCGTCCGTCCGTCCATCCATCCATCCATCCGTCCATCCGTCCATCCGTCCATCCATCCGTCCATCCGTCCATCCGTCCATCCGTCCATCCATCCGTCCATCCGTCCGTCCGTCCGTCCGTCCGTCCGTCCATCCATCCATCCATCCATCCATCCGTCCGTCCGTCCGTCCGTCCGTCCGTCCGTCCGTCCCGCCCGCCCGCCCTCCCGCCCGCCTACGACTTTCTGCTCTCCTAGCCGTACCGTTAATTCGATTAATACCAAATTTGGAATGGGAGAACATGACTGTATGACGAACATAAATGGCTGGTCATATCATGAAAATCATGACTAACTTGTCATGAAATGTATGATTTATATTCCACGCTCATGGCGCGCTCGCGGCCGTTTCGTTAGCTTGATATGCACCAAATTTGGTATTGAGTGACGTGACTGTATGACGAACATAAATGAAAAGTGGTAATATGGAAATCATGACTTGTCATGTGCGACATCACTTGCATTTCACGCTCATGGCGCGCTCACGGCCGTTTCGTTAGCTTGATATACACCAAATTTGGTATTGAGTGACGTGACTGTATAACGAACATAAGTGGCAGGTGGTAACATGAAAATCTTGGCATGCATGTCATCTACAACGCCATTTACATGCCACGTTCATGGTGCGCATGCGTCCAGTTCTCTTGCTTGATATACACCAAAATTGGTATTGCGCGACGTGACTGTGTGACGAACATAAATGACAGGTCCTAACATGTAAAACATGACATGCAAATTATGTAAAGCATGATTTGCTCCTTCCTGGCTGCTTCGCGTTACATCGATTCCCACAGTGCGTGGGATCTGCCGGCTTTTTTTTTCTTCCGAATTATTTTTCTTTGTGCCTTATATATATATATATATATATATATATATATATATATATATATATATATATATATATATATATATATCAGGGACATGACAGCGACGGCAAAAATCCGCGGATAATGTCCATATAATTGCTATCGCAATAAAACAGCGTGATTACAAGGCTTCACCAGAGGAACAAATTCGTCTTGCTGAAACTGGTCGCGGAGCCAATCAAAGCCTACCAAAGCGACTATAAAGCAATTATTCCTACAATTGCGCTAAAGTAATAAGAAAACATTCCCTATCGGTATGCGTGGTGTTTGATACACCTTCGATGAACGTTCACTTTCGCAGGGCGGGGTGGCGGCCAATTTTTTTTCAAGTTTTCATTATAAGCAATGCGGCGATTATAGTACCACTATATTAGCGACTACGTGGTCATCTCAATGAGTTAGCTAAGGGGAAAATAAAAACCTCCAGGCCTGCGCGGAACGCGCAGCACTGCCACAGCGAAAGCTGGGAGAGCGGCCTTTCTAGAGCCTTTTTAAACACTCTTGGGACAGCTACTACAGCACACTTGCATGGTACCCACTACGCCATAAATCATCATAATTTTTGTGTAGTGGGGAAGCGTCTACTATGTGCACTTTGTTGATGCTGTGGCTGACGACGATGAAGAATTATGCCTCAGGCTTTTGTAATGGGTTGGAGCATTGAACGACCCACTCGTTACGCAATTCGCATTGTGTGACGCCTGGTTGTTACTTTACTGCTCTAAAACGCTTTACAACACACGTTAACGCGATTCCTTACCCGATATGAAGCCTGCGTAGGGTCAGTTTGCACCGCAGTTTCAAGCAGTGGCGTAGCTCAGTGGTAGAGTGCTGGGCTGCCAAGCAGAAGACTCGGGTTCGATTCCCATTCTGTCATAGGTGTTTTTTTATTTAGTTTTTTTTTCCTATTTCGTGCGATATTGGTTACGGACACCGGCGGCGGCGGCGGCGGACAACTACGGCGCAGATCTCCTAACAGCTTGTGATCTCCTAACAGCTTTCGCTGTAAAAAGTAGTAGCCTGAGTAACTATCAATGAGTGCGAATAGTCTGCGTTCGGTTCAGCTTGAGATTGCTTTTGACGCACCTTTCACCTTTATTATCTTGGCTGCACTTACATAGGACGACCTATATATTCAAGGCGAACCTTCGAACACAGCGGTTACTCCACACGTATAGTTGCCCATTCACAAGATGGTTAGATGGTGTTCTGAAAGCCGTGGGGCAACGTCTACAAGATAGATTCATTTATTCATAAATGAAAAAAAAAAGCCGAATGTTGCCATTGAGGAGGCAAGGAGAGAGAAGGGAGACGTCTGGAAGAGCTGAAACAACCCCTAATAGGTTTCCTAGCGGTCATGTACACATGGTGGCATAAACAGCCGCCATTGACTAACTGTGTGTCAATGTCAGCGCCAGTGTGTGTATGTCTCCTTCTTTTGTCCGTGTCCTCGTATGCGCTCAACTCATTCTAGTATGGCCATTGACTCGACGGTAATGATTAGGGGACCGGATTTTAGGCAAATGCCTATTTTGTTCCTTGCGTTCCTATTGTGCCACTTTGATATATGAGTACGAATTAGGGGTTAAGGAGGGCTTTTATAGTGTTTTTATAGTGCCTATAAATGCCAATTTTTGAGGTCTGTGCCTAAATGTAACGGCGCCCATATGAGCACTATATAAACTCAAATTTTGCTTTCGAGCTTTCGAGTACAGTTTGAGACCGTAATACATGTTACCGGGCAAAATTTACGTTTCGGTACTCTGTGGGGTGCCACAACCTAGTTCCCTAGTTCAACAAACTTCCGGTAAGCAACCGCTAGCAGCAGTGAAACTGGACGCGCCGGCCACTTTACCCCACCGCACTGACATGACGCGAGTGGTTGGAACAGGGGGAGACGGAGGAGAGGAAAAGGCGCTATTTCTGCAACCCTAAATGGGAGCACGTTCCAGCGTATACAGTGCAATGGGGAGAGGAAAATAAAGGTGGCAAGGGGAGAATAGAGGAGAGTGGCGTCCGTGGCCGAGGACGTGGCGGGCGGCTTTTACAGCCTGTTTTCCAGTGGGGGGGGGGGATGGGGGGGGGCAGAAAACAGTAGGTGCCTCTGTGCAGCAGCAGGAACATGTAGAACGAATGCGAAACCATGCATGGAGGGCCGTCAGGGGAATGTAGAGTGCAAGTAAAAAAAAATCAGATGCGCACTTGGCTCTTGTTTCCTTTGTAATTTACTTCTTGAAGGGCGCTTCACCAGGTCACATAGGAAATTTTAGTTAGACACTGGAAGTTGTTGCGTGCCCAATGAAGAGCTTTGTACCGCAATAACTTTTTAACTGGTTCATTACGAGCCGCGAAAGAATGATGCTGGGTGAGCTTGAAACCTTTGCCACTCGCAAGCGAAATTTTTTCCCTGCCCTCTTAGGTATCGGAAGAACTTGGAGCCGGGAGATCACACGACGCAGACGCATCAACACGTCATGCGCATGCAAGGTTACACTGTATGCGCATGACATGCCCAAGCCAGTCGTGCACTCAAGCGTTGTTGTATCGTTTCGGCGTTCTCTCTAGTGTACTGCCTGTTTCTGTGGGATGGATCCATCTACGCGCTTGGAGAGGCTGGCATGGATGATTTATCCTTACCACGACGCAGCGCGTCGCACCGCTGGAACTGCTGTAAGGGACGATGCATCAAAAACACGCCAAGCGTTGTCAGGGGCTGGCGCCGGCACGACGCGGTAAGGGCGAGAACACGGACGCAAATGAAATGGAGGCAGCTTAGTCTCGCATCGCGCTCGATTCGAAGTAAAAAAAAATAAATAAAAACGCACACAGATTCCGTTTGTATGTTTTAATATTTCTATCACTTTCATTCTTCAATTCAAGCAACAGATTGCACAAATTACACATGTCGCCTCGAATCATTCTAGCAGTGTCACGTACTACTCTGACGTACGCAGGACCATTCCTTGTTGTACGTCACCTCCTCCATGTTGGGGCGCATGCCCGTGATATGAAGGGCAAGCGGCATTCAGTATGACGTTTCCCCTCTTTCCGGGGCACGTATAGCGATGCAAATCTTGGCAGACGTGATCGTTAGCGCCCAGTGCATGTATTACACTTGCCAGCTCGAAATGCTCAAACCTGGTAAGGGGCCCTTTAAGGTGTTCACAGACACAGGATAAATTGACCCTGCGCGATTAGACCCGGCCAATACGAGGCTAAAAGACCCTTCTTGCCTTTTAGCGGTCTGGCTATTGGCTCCTGGGCTGCCCTTCTCAACCATGCCGAAAAGAAAGAGACCCAGGAGCGTGTTTATTCGACGGCGGACACTTTACTCACCAATGCTGGACAATAAAATAAGCGACCGTGTTCTGGAAACCGTGCGGGAAAACGGACAATAGCATGGCTAGTTAAACCATTGACGCCTTTGTGCCATCATAAACTACAGCATTTGTTTGCTTTCCTGTCGTAGACACAGGTCGCACACGTCTTTCTTCGAAAATTTGAGTTCTTCTAAATATTTATTGTGCCTATATTTACGATTTTGGGGGCCTAAAACTGTGTTTTGCCTGCCTCTTTTTGGCGCCTTAAACGCGATTTTTTAGTGCCTAAAAATCCGGCCTCTAATAATGATCAACAAACGCCTCGCCGATGTTCAAGTGACTTTTACTTTGGAAATACGAAAACCCGTGTCACAATTTATTCTGCGTTGATATGCATGTGTGCAAGGATTAACCTTTTACATTTACAATTATAAAAAAGGGCCATTCAGCTTAGTACTTACTGTTGTTAATAATTCTTTGTCTACAATAAATATGTTTGAGAATGACTGGGCTCACTGCATTTTGCCAGCAGTAGGGTGTAGGGTAAGGCGGGGAAAAACGAGACGCGGGGCAAAACGCGACATTTTGACTTTGCCGACCTCTATACTAATACAAAAAAGTTGTTTTCCTTGTTTCTCTATTTCAGCGATAGCTGCTGTTAGTAGTAGTAGTAGTAATAGACTTTTATTTCAGACGCAAACTAAAGGCCGAACATTTCGACCGCCTGCGCGACGAGTCGACGCTGTTCTTCTTCTCCTTCGGCGCCGATCCAGTCGAGCCAGGTGGTGATGAAAAGGGAGGGGGGGAGGGTAAAAGCTGGATTGCTGAGAAGTTGGGCAATAGAAAAGGCAGTGTGACAGGTCGGCATATGTGGAGGGGCAATTGGGACAGCAGGGGTCAGATCTGTATTTATAGAGAAAAAAATGCGAGAGGGCGTGATCAGGCAATTCAATTGTATGTGCCGAAGAATTCTAGCCTCTAGCACAGTGAGTGATGGATGAGGGGGGAGGGTAGAGTCGCTTGTCGAGTCTGAGCTGGAGGTGTATACCTCCTTGATAGTATGGCGCAGTGAGATCGTTCCGTCGTTCCTCACGGAGCCCCCACCGTCCTCCGAAGGTGTGGGCCAGGGAATGAACGGTGCCCGGTGCAATATATCGCGGGCGAGCTGATGAGCCAGCTCATTGCCGTCAATCCCTGAATGCCCAGGAACCCAGCGGAGGAAAACAGTGGAAGGTTGGAGTGCAGAGATCGCTCGCTCGACCTCCTGTTCTAGGGAAGGCGGTAACGTGCGGTTCTGTATGTGACGGATGGTGGCGTAAGAGTCGGAGAAAATCGTGTACTCGGGTACAGAAGGTAGAGACGAAAATGACTGTAATGCATGAACAATGGAAAGGACCTTGAGCGACAGCACATTTGGCGGGTGCAAGTATGGCCCTCTGGTGTAGGTTTCAGGTGCCGAAAGGTGTGGATGATAGATAGCGTAGCCGCAGGAGCCACGAGGAGCAATGAATGAGGCATCCGTGTAGGCGACTCCTGTGTAGAAAAAAGGAGGGGAATGATGCTGCGCTGCTGCGTGACGACGGCCGGCGTGCAGAACGGGGGACATGTTGGACGGGAGGGGAGGAATACGAAGGTTGGAAGCACGGGTGGACGCGGGAGAAGGCGACGTGGTAACTGGAATATGAGGTATGCACCCGCTTGCGCCAATAGCCATTGACCCTGACGGGTAAGAGAAAGACGGGTAATCTGAGAGTCGTGGTGGAGAGAAATAAGAGAACGTAGTGGATGGAAGAGGCCTGTGGCAAAGAGCTTAGTGGTAGAGGTAGTGATAGGGAGGTTGAGAGCTGCCTTGTATAGGCCCTAGAAGAGCTGTTTCGAGGGTCTTAAGTTGTGTTTGGGTGAATTGAACGTACGGCACAAAGTACAGGAACTTGTTGAGGGCGAGCGCATGGGCAACTCGGCACGCATAAGCTTCATGGAGACCCGACTGCCGAGTGACAACGCGTCGCAGGAGATGAGTTACCGAGTGGCAGGTACTAACAGCGCGATGGAGGGCCTGCGCGTTCTTGGTCGCATGCAAAGGGAAGCCAAGAACTTTTGTCCACCTTTCTATGTGTAAAACTTGATGATCGCTCACGGCGTTCGCGCGGGAAAAAATTACGCGGCTGGTGTCAGTGTGTTCGCGGCCCGTCAGAAAGGGGCGAAATTCTGCTCGGCCAAATTTTCGGATCCGTGCATGAAGCTGCTTCTGCGTCAGTACAACAACGTATGTATTTATTTTGCTACTTTAGACTACTAGCTACATGCCATCAAAAGTATGGGTCATTTGGTGCCCGGGGACAAAGCAGAAATTTTTTTGAATTCGGACATGTGAGAGGGGCAAAACGCGACAAAAAAGGCATCGAATTGCCTTAGAGAGTGTCTAATTAATTCAACCATTTACTTAAACTCACTATATATTATATTTCTTTGTTTAGGAGGGTTTGGACGTACAAAATAATATCATATAGAGCTTCCTGGGAGGAAAACGACATGAAAAAGCACTGATTGCTGTTCAGGACATGACTCCCTCCTTTCGCACTGCATCGAGGTTGTTCCGCGTTCCCAAGGATGCTCTCAAGAGCCGCAGGAAAAAAATTGGCAAAATCGCCAAGTCAAGTCGTTCACAAACACGTCTTGGGATCGAGTTTTAATGACATTTCTCCAATACCGAAATTAAAAAAAAAAAACAAGCGATAGAAAATGGGAATCTAGCACAGTTTTAAATCAATCAATCAATCAATCAATCAATCAATCAATCAATCAATCAATCAATCAATCAATCAATCAATCAATCATGTTTTATTTCCGTTCTTCGTTTACACGATAAAACCAAAAAAGCCTCACAAAGCCCTGCTCACGAATTTAAAAGCCACGAAACGCATGGGCAGTTCTGCATCAAAACGGCAAAAAAAGGCTAAGAAGATACGTCAGAACATATATAGCCTCCAATCGTTAAATAATCCAATGAAGTGGAAGCGTTCAACAAAAGACAACATTAGCATATAGAAAGACTCTCGCGTTTGATCTGCAAGGAGTTTCGGAGCAACACAGCACCAGGTTTTGTCTGGATTCAATGCGTGGAGTGCAAGGACTGGGCTCATTAAGACTGCTTAAGGGCCCACGGAGTGAATTTCAAGTCCTTCTACTGTAAGAACTGAAGGGATGACTATTTTTCACCCTGTCGCGTTTTGCCCCACGCAGCGTCTCGTCTTACCCCGCAGAGTTGGGCAAAATGAGACATCTGGAGCATTTCTTATTTATTTTTAAAATAAACTTTCCAACCATGGAAACATGGTCATATTTATGTAGCACATACCTTGTACGCAAAGGAAAGTTTCTGCATTAATGTTTAATGGTAACGAGAGAAATAAAAATAAATATTCGCTATTTTCAAATTTTTGTCGCATTTTGCCCCACCTTACCCTACCTGGTTGTGCAAACTTTTTTCTTATAAAAAAAGGGAAATCTAGGTAAAGGAAAAGAGTTTCAAGGAGATGTTTTTGTAACTACCCTTCAAAATAATTATAAATTGGCTGGTGCGGTCATGAAAACAGCACACACGTTTGATAATAAATTCGGGGCAACCATTAGCGCTACGTTTGGCTCAGAGGGCATAAATTGCTTACTTAGGCAGTTTCCAGCAATAACCCTTTCTGTCCGTGTTATTGCCACGGGCGACACAGTGACATTCTGGAGGGCATCTGTTTTTGCTGTCCTTGCTGCCAAGAATGCACTGCATGGATTATACATAGGGAAGAAATATAAATTAGTAGTTCCTCGCAAACAGTGTCACTAAATTGCCATTTATGTTTAACTTTTCATGAAGAAGTCCTCATGAAATACTTTATAAAATTTAGCGAAAAGCTCGGCAAAGAAATAAGAAACTGTACGCTAGGTCACAGCTACCCCCGCTCACTCTATTACTGAAATACAAGTAATTCTTCATGGTATTGAGAATCCGGTAGTGGACATTACTTTTATTTGTAAAGAACGTTTAGGTTTAGGTCTATGTCAAAATATCCACAGATGGTTAAAATTCTTCTGGAGTCTCTATACTGTGACGTGCCTCATAATGATCGTGATTTCAGCAAATAAAGCCATCGAAATTATGATTAAGTTATGCAGTAGTGTAGTTAGACCGCTACATGGTTGCCTAAACTGAAGATCGCGACCAAGTTTTATTGAAGTCCTGTTCAGACCAAGGTTTGAAAGGTGAACACGTAAGCTTGGTAAGTATCAGGCGCTACTCTGTCTGCTCCAATACGGAGTACCCTGTTCTTCGTTTGGGAGGGAGTCATGTATTTTCGCCTACTCCCCCACCGGTTCACATGCCATCCGTTCTCCAACTATTAACAATGCAATCATGCAATCATTGTGAAACTGACCGGTGTGACCTCAACGGTAATACCTACGAAAGCTTGGGTACCGTCGTCCCTTTTCAAAACGACAAGGCTGCAACAAAAATGGCATGATGCAACAGCGTTGTCTTCTCTCTTCGCAAGTAACTTACTTCGACAATGCTTGCAGCGAACGTTCTAGATATCGCTAATTGCTACTGCCTTGCTCACATACTTTTCTTCTTGCTTTCATTTCTGTGCATACTTATCTGGTATCGCTAGTCCAGTATAGCCTTAGCCTAAATGACAAAATAGAGGCTATTAATGCCGACAAGTAGCTACAGGGCTGACGTGGAACAAAAAATTCTATCTCACTCCTCTATACACAATGGCATCATCAAAACTGTTCACTGAAAAACAATTCTCCACACTGTGTTAGCCATCATACAAGGATGGCTATTGGAGGCTGCAAAGTTTCTTTTGCCCTAAAGTGGGAAACGAAGTGCCCCAAGCAGAAAACGTAAACGAGCTGGGCGCACACCGTTATATGACGAAACACCTATGTCGTGTTGAGATTGCAGGGCTACCGGGCTAATGTATTTTGAGAAATAATTACAATTTAAAATGTGCCGATTTTGTTGTATCTGACGACATCTCTGCATGGATGGTCGGTTCGAAAGAAAGGTACGGCATGCGACATCCGCTTACCGAAGTAATGGTCACTCTCTGGTCGTTCTACCACGTGTTCATAGACAATGCTTTTGCAACACGGAAACTTCTACTTGCACATTCAGTAGAATCTGAAGTCACTGTCATTACTTCTTCACAGCTATTTCACAAATAAATATCTGCACCTGTCATGACACATTTGGCATTGGTTTCGTAAAGTGTTGTGCGATATACTTAAGAAAACTGTGGTGGTTAGGTGCTTTCGTCACTTCCTTGCTCAAAGCTGCCTCAGGTGCATGAAACCTTCTCTTACGCGGGCAAACCCATGACACCGGCGTACTTGGCTGAGCACAGCCACACACGAAGGCGTATACTCTGGGTTGCCTTTTTCAAAGGCACCCACGTGCATCGAAGAGGCCGTTTATTCAAATAAACGGAGGTGATATGCGTGATATATTTGCAGCGTAATTTTCTGGTGTTCATTCGCTAATGTCATCCAGCATTTTGCCGTAACAATGAGTTTTCATCGACACAAGCTCCTAGTACTTTTCCCGTGAGGGTTTTCCCAGCACTATCCAGGTGAATTCTGATAAAGGTCCGAAAAAAAATATTGGGGCGCTTGCAGTCCTTTAACAACAGTCATCTATAAACATCGTGTCAGCATAGCACGCTGATACGATATCTATAGCTTCTTTTGATGTAAATCCTTCTGCCGGACGCAATCGCCAAGAGAAAATTGCCTTTAAGAATCGTTTTGCCACTGAAGTCGACGGTGTCCACCTTTGGCCGCAACAATTCCGCCGTCCTTGCGTGTGTATGTGTAGTTTCGAGCTACACAGTAAAAATACGTGTATATCACGCAACTTCTTTAGGTTTGGGTTCACTGAATCTTTTTTCGGCCACTCCGTGCGACTGGCCTCGCACATGACGCCCTCCTAACTCTAGATGCTTCCATAGGCAAGCATTGAGCCATTCCATATCCGACATCCTGCACGAAAAAAATGCTTGGGTGTTGGGGAATATATGTTTGTATGATGCTCCTAAAGGCCTTGCCGCTAGAAAAGGCAATTTTGATGTGCTTGGCGATGATGTAACACCCGACATCGCGTTCCTGCCCTTTCACTGCCAGCCACCTATTTCTAAAGCAATTAATTTGGTATGCCTTACCTCTGCTTTACAAT
>JALIZH010026121.1:0-39837 GCA_030522465.1 Rhipicephalus appendiculatus
GAACTCTTCCCGCTGTACGACCAACCCTCCAACCAAACTCAGCCCGCCGTACACAAGCTAGTCGTCAAAGAAGGCACTGAAATTCCTGCGACAGCCGCTGTTTTGCTCCCCGCGTTTTGTGACGGCATTTGTGATGAACCTGCCTTCTTTGAACCATCAAGTCTCTTCCTCAGTCGGAAACCACTTCTGCTGCCTTATTCGACCCTCTCCATATCTGAAGGAAACAGCGCTCTCTGCCTCATCAATCCCCTTCCGTACCCCGTCCAACTCTTTAAAGGTGAATCTCTTGGACACGTGCAGGCCATTGACAAAGGACCAATTTTTACCATGCGGCAAGATTCTTCTACCAGTGACCACGATGCCATCAGTGCCCTCAACCATTCTGATGTGCCACCTTCCGAGCTATTTAATTCATCGATCGCAGACGGACTGTCGCCATCTGAACGCTCTGATCTTCTCCAGCTGCTGCACCAGTTCTGCGAATCTTTTGACGTTGCTCGACCTGCCCTGGGCCGAACTTCCACTATTCTTCACCACATCGACACAGGCTCCAACGCGCCAGTACGACAGCGACCATACCGTATTTCCGCCACCGAACGTCAAGTTATCACCGAACAGGTTGATGATATGCTAAAGCGCGACGTTATTCGACGTTCACAAAGTCCGTGGGCATCACCTGTGGTTCTGGTTAAAAAGAAGGATGGTTCGATTCGTTTCTGCGTGGATTATCGGCGCTTAAATAAGGTCACTCGGAAAGACGTATACCTTTTGCCCAGGATTGATGCCGCCCTTGATTGTTTACAAGGTGCAGAGTTTTTTTCATTGCTAGATTTGCGTTCGGGGTATTGGCAGGTGCCCTTAGCAGATGCCGATCGACCAAAGACGGCCTTCGTGACACTCGATGGGCTTTATGAATTCAATGTCATGCCCATGCCCTTCGGCCTCTGCAATGCGCCGGCCACCTTCGAGCGCATGATGGACTCGGTTCTGCGAGGTATGAAATGGAACATATGTCTCTGCTACCTCGACGATATTGTTGTGTTTGCACCAGATTTCGCAACACACCTTGTGCGCTTGAAACAAGTCCTGACGTGTCTGAAGAATGCCCAGCTCCAACTGAATCTCAAAAAATGCCACTTCGCTGCGCGGAAGCTCACCATTCTCGGTCACGTCGTATCAAAGGACGGCATACTTCCAGACCCGGCTAAACTACACGCTGTCGCTGACTTCCCCAAACCGACGACTGTAAAGCAGTTACGGAGCTTCGTAGGATTATGCTCCTACTTTCGCCGGTTTGTGCGCAACTTCGCCTCAATAATTGCGCCTTTGACTCAACTTTTAAGCAGCGCCAACGACGTGTCGTCATGGTCTACCGAGTGTGATCACGCATTTTCCACTCTTCGCGGTCTCCCGACATCACCACCTATATTGCGCCACTACGACCCCACGGCTGCAACTGAGATTCATACGGACGCCAGCGGTGTCGGCCTCGGTGCGGTTCTCGCACAACGAAAGCCTGGGTTCCCCGAGTATGTCGTCGCATACGCCAGCAGAGCGCTCACCAAGGCTGAGTCAAACTACAGCGTTACCGAAAAAGAATGCTTGGCCATAATTTGGGCGCTTGTCAAGTTCCGCCCATACTTACATGGCCGCACGTTTGCTGTAGTTACCGACCACCATGTTGGCTGTCTTCGCTGAAGGATCCATCAGGTCGCCTTGCCCGTTGGGCTCTCCGACTTCAAGAGTATGACATCCGCGTGGTATACCGTTCTGGCCGCCAGCACGCCGACGCTGATGCACTGTCGCGATCACCACTGTCTACTGAAACTGCATCAATATCATCTATAGAACACACGCTGTCAGCTCTTGACGTCGACACCGTCTCCTCTGCACAGCGCAACGATCCCTGGATAGCTTCTCTTCTGGACGTTTTATCTGAGGCACCTACACTTCCGACCACTCGAGCATTACGACGCCAGGCTTCGCACTTCAGCATTCGCGATGGCCTCTTGTAACCGGCGCAACTACTCACCAGACGGAAGGAAGTGGCTTCTCGTTATTCCCCGAATGCTGCGCTCTACAATCTGTGCGCCCTTTCACTCCGACCCGCAATGTGCTCACGCCGGTGTCTTTAAGACTTATGAACGCTTACGGAAAAGGTATTACTGGCGCGGAATGTTTACCTTTGTTCGTCGGCAACAGCTTTACTACAGCCACTTCCGTGCCCCGACCGCCCATACGACCGCGTCGGAATCGACCTTTATGGACCATTGCCTTAATTTGACCACGGCAGGTAACCGGTGGGCTATCGTTGCTGTGGATCACCTTACACGGTAAGCCGAAACCGCTGCTCTTCCTCCTGCGACCGCTCAGGACGTCGCATCTTTCATCCTGAATCGTTTTGTGCTACGTCATGGCCCTCCTCGCGAACTCCTCAGTGACTGGGGCCGTGTATTTTTATCCGACGTAATTCAAGCACTTCTCCACCAGTGCCATATTATACACCGGACGAGTACTGCCTACCACCCTCAGACGAACGGTCTCACCGATCGGTTTAGTCGGACCCTCGGTGACATGCTCGCGACACATGTTGCATCTGACCAAACAAACTGGGACCTGGTTCTTCCGTTTGCGACCTACGCATATAACACTGCTACCCAAGTCACCACTGGCTTTTCCCCATTCTTCTTTCTGTACGGTCGCCAGCCGTCGCACACTATCGACACTTTGCTGCCATACGCACCAGATGCATCTGAGTGCACCACCGTGTCGCAAGGCGCCCGTCACGCTGAAGAATGCCGCCAACTAGCGAAGCAGTTCACTACGGCCGACCAACAGCTTCAGAAAGAGGCCCGCGACGATGACCACCCCCCTGCCGCAGAGTTCACACCTGGAACTCTTGTATGGCTGCATATACCATCCTGCGCACCTGGTTTGTCTACCAAACTACTGTCCAATTACCATGGTTCCTACCGCGTGGTCGAGCGCACATCACCCGTCAACTACGTCATTGAACCGCTTGCGCCGCTCGATGACCGTCGTCGGCGTGGACAAGATGTCATTCACGTAGACCGCTTGAAGCCGTACTTCGACCCGATTGTTCCCACCTGTTAGATCGCCAGGATGGCTTCATCTTTCTCGACGGGGGGCAATTATAGTGAAGGAATGAAGACAACGACAAGGCACACCAGTCATCACGAAGGAAAGGCTCCACGAGATCGGCGCTCGAGCTCCACCATCTTCTTCGCCCTGTGTCTATTTTCCAATCGACCAGCTGTTCGTTAGGCTCGCCCGACAAACCTCCTTACAATATATATAACGATGCACCTTCGTCTGGGCGTTGTCCTGGTCGTCTCTTCAACTTGGCACATACCAAAGTTTGCATGGGAGGGCATTAGCGTATGATGAAAACGATAAGAGGTCATTAGATGCATCAAGTGCGTGAGATACTTGACACGTACTTCATGAAAGAATTTCCGTCAGTTACGTGTTGAACGTACCCGCATACCGTAGACCATGGTATGCGGGCAGGAGCCAGAGGTGATTGACAGTTTGTATCAAACCAAGAGCGGCTATGACAGAACTTCAAAAATCTTACCGCGATCGCGTTATGAGCTCGCGTGGCAGAAATTGCGGGGCATGCGTCAGCAGTGTTGTAGGGGACGGAAAAATCGGAGGAACGTAAAGATAGAAAACTGCATTCAGAACCGGAACCAAACCCAGGCATTCTGCATGACAGTCAAGTATTGTACCACAGAGCTACACCAGTGCTTGGAACAGCGTACGAGAAAAACTCTGTAGTGGCGTCATATCGCACCAACGTCAACTGTGAATGCCTTGTTTAGTAACGGCTTTCATGACAATGTAATAAACATTGCATATTAACTCTCCTGACTCGCCAAGCTATGTCAACCATTGCAGAACCCTGAGGAATACGGTTAAGACCGCTTCTTATGATATGCACATCCTCGCACCGTAGCGTGCACTTAGTTTCTATAAGCAGGGCCCTTAAATACCTTGCGAAGGACCCTGATAAAAGTGACACCTTTGCTGTAATGTGAGTACCGTCGTTACGTCGGACCATAAGATACCCCTTGGACGGAAATGTAGTCGACGTGTCTAATAAATCCATGATCAATCCCGTAGCCAGCGGCAGGATTCCCTATGAGCCCCCCACCCCCCCATTTTGAAGAAGCAGTTGCTTCTTCAAATAGGCCCTTTCCTGAAAAAAGGGTGCTTTCTGCAAATAATCAAGGCCTTCAGCAAGTGCCCCCGTCCTCCCTGGAAAAAGATGCCTCGCGACGGGCCTGCCCGCAATATACACATAACTACTCGAAATGCACAAACAAGTCTTTCGAACTCGCAACCCTTGACCCTAATTAAAAAAAGGCGGTAGGGGCCGCTACTCGCCTACGGCTTCGCATGACATCGACTCCCAGAATGACTGGGATCTGCCGAATTTTTCGTACCTGAGTTTTTTGCGCGAACCAGACTGCGAATTTTTGAGCTAACATTTATCTCTACTATCACAACGAATATCGGTTATAACGAACTAATGCATTGCTCCTACACCATTTCGTCATAACCAGGTTAGGCTGTACTTTCGACACAGAATTTTTAGCATTCAAATATAATGAGATATGATTTGTATTTTTCGTGAATATGCCATATGGAAACGGATATCATGTGTTCATCTGAGCTCTAATTACATTTTGATCGTTTTACTCCCAGCCTGTCAGAACACTGGAAGTGTGATAACGTGGAACCTCCGCCAAACTAGTCAAGGAAATGATGAAAAAAAAACTTGCTTGAGTGTGCTGTTTTGTACATTCCTGGTGGTTTAAAAACAATCCCGGTCGTTATTCCGAAACGATGGATTTATCAATGTACCAAGAACATGTGAAGCATGCAAATGTTCTTTTTACGCCGAACAGTAATGCAAAGATATCGAATAACAACACTGCTTAAAACGTTTTTTAACCTAGAGGTCACCGCAGTGGTTGTCTGTTAGATCTGATTACACTGACTTTAGAAAGAAATTCACGAAAAAGTATCTGTGCAGCGTTTCTTTAAGCTAATTCATTCAGCGCTTAGTGCAACTTGAAGCCAGTACTAGCTTATTGGGCGCGTTTCTTTTCCAAGGCTTGATTTAGTCGAAACGTATTTCAGAAAGCCGCCTCTTGCCTTCTTCAATAAGGCCATTCAACCTGATAGCGCTACAACAACAAAAACTGAGCTGGAACTATGAGTTTAGAAAACAGGTATTGTTGTCTGTCTAGCCCGCTTCTTCATCTGGAACTTAAATTTTTTTTCCAGCTTTTTTTTGCTACATGTGAACAAACCACTGTCAAAGTTGCATGAGCTCTGATTTTTTTTTTGCCTGCCTTTATCAGAGCTCGAACAAACATTCCAAACTTCGCTGTGTACACATTTGACGCATATGCTGAGCGGCTCGGTCGATGCTAAATCGATTTACGACCAGCTGTTTGCCGAGCTCGTTTAATGAGTTAGCTCACATTTTCCCACAGAATAGATAAAACAGGTACCCATCGATTTCACTCGAAGGTCGGGAAAGGTTAATCGCTCGCATGCTGTTTGCGTCCACGAACTCCACAATCATCAGAATCTGGGGCCACTCTTTCATATTGAATTCAGAAACAAGGCTTGATGCCGTACGGAGAACCACCATACCTTACTTATTCCAAAATAGCTTACAGGCCTCAGATGAGACATTGTGTGAGCGGAACAGCACAAAGAGTGGGCAGCCGTAATTCTCTGATTAGAGAAGATGCATGAACAGCTATGTGCACGTGCTCACATAATAGCGAGAAGTGTAGTTGTAAAATGATTAATTAGTTACTTCTGCAATGGCAAAAAAAAAGTAAAGATAGCCCCTTTAGGCACGAATTATGATGTACTGTCTGAAAAATGCGTCAATTTCTCATGACATGGCTTCAAGGCACTCAATATTACATTCCAAGAAAAAAATGAAAAAAAATTAGTTATTTTGTGTGTGGAAATAATTAATGTTAATCATCATGTAATTAAACATCTAATGATATTGAAACCTGTCAGCGTCAGTCCTTGCATAAAAAGATTGAAATATTAGTCCCGGAATGCATGCACAGTTTGTTTTTTGAATGCACTTGTTTCGAGGGAAGAAAAAAAGTACTCTTGACGTTGGTCCTAGAACACGGCACATCAAACGATCGTCGAACATGGTGGTATGCCCAGCAGAGTGATCCTCTGCAGCAATACGCAGCACAATGTAGTTAATTGACCGTTGGGTGTCCACTCAGGAAGCCTCAAGGAATGTGTACACTGCGTTTCAAGCCATCTGAAGAGACGCGGCACATGACGCGTCTTCTAAAATTATATGTACAGTTATATGTACAATTATATGTACAATATGTACGGCGCCTGCAGGGGATAGAACATATATTAAGAGATTAATCAGACGACGTGTTTTCTACTCAGTCATGTAATCAAACAGAATTGAACTGGTATACAGTTTTCCAGTCTGCAGAAAAAGAAAAGAAAGAAAAAAAAGGGGCACAATACGATGAAAACATTTGCAGCAACGAAATGCTTGCGACGTATTTGTTGAAACAAGGTATTTTTTGGTAATTTTTTATTGTACAAGAAACTGACACGGTTCTTTATGCATTTCCCTAAGGCGACTGGAAGGCGAAAGACATCTTTTCAGTCTATGATATTTATTGCCTCCAACCCCCCTTCCCTAAGGCCTTTCGAAATGGCTCCGAGATCAGAGGCATCGGAATCTTTGTGCACCTCACGCGGATTTGCGGGGCCTCGGGGATCACCCATCCTCTGAGCTAGCGACAATATTATGTTATGACGACATTATGTGACGTCACAGTTACATCATGAAAGACGTCACACATTTTTTGCGATTATGGACGGCATTGCATGACGATATTTTGCATCATTCATGTTTAGAGCGCGTAGGGTAGTAAATCTGCTACAACCTGGTTAGCCTCCCTACCATTACTTGGTACTTGTCTCTCTCTTTCCTCTGTGGCATCCTGATTGGGCGCAGCCTCAGTTGCTCGGTCAGTGGAGGTCGCACACAAAGCCTGCTTCACCTGTTTGTCCACGTCTCCTACCTCTTCCATTCCTTTATTCTCTTTACCTTCGCCTATGACGTAGAGCCACACTCTATCGGTTGCACAAAATAGAGCGTTTCTTTTCCTCACCATAACCAGTGCTGTTTACTCACCCCGAACAAATGTAATCTCTGCGATACGACCAGTCATTTTAGGCCTCGAGTGAAAACCAGATTTTCACACTAGTAGATATGTGAAAAAATGAAGACTGTTCTGCTGCCAAAAGTTAGAAACTTAAAAAATAAGTTATCGAAACGGGCGTTTCATCACACGCGCAGTTAATAGTTTAGGATTAGGTCAGCTTCACAAGAACGACACTGATGCGCACGCACGCAAGTGAATACCTCTGCTATAACTATAAAGGCGTGTAACCTTTTTTGCCCAGAGTACGTCGAGCTGAACTCTTTGTTGCCACGGATTTTTCCACCGAAGGCTATAACAATGAAAAAAAAAAGGAAGTAGTTCACGGGGATGTTCTACCATAAACTATGCTGCCTGCTCGGAGAGCGTTAGGCTGTTCTGAAAATAAGGAGGGAAAAAAAAGAAGAATAAAAAACTGCAAGGGACACGAAATAAAAGTAAAAAAATGGTTGATCCCTCCATCATAATGAAAGTAAAACGTGCCCTTACAGAGCTAATTGAATGTTTACTGTACATTGATATAGGAGAGGTTGCACAATGTGTGTTGGTGTTTGGCAGAATTGGCACCGTTTAACGTGGATGCACCCACGTTGACGCTGGGTGGTACATCTCCATCCCGAAGACTAAACTCCAGCATCAATGATTAAACAAACCAATCTGGTAGCTGTAGATGTTAACGGCGAGAGCATAATCAGAGAAAGAGTCGTGATAGCCAGAAGAGCGTCGCATATTGGACTTGTGCCGAGGTCGCCATCCCACGGCATGTTAAAGTGTGATTGAACACCGCGGTCGGACTACAGCGAAACACTAACCGCGTCGTGTCGCCTTTGTAGCCCGGGTGCAATTTTTCTCGGGGCGAGCGTAAGCGAGGAACGCGGTATTACAGCCACGTGAGGCAGACGCGCGTCGCAGATGTATTTTTGGTTTAAATGGATGCTATGATCGAGGCCGACGCTTGGGCTAAGGTCGCCACCATGCGGTGTGTCAAGGCGTTGACTAAATTGCTATTCTATTGCAAAAGCGCCGAATAGGACGGACGCGTCGCAACCCGCGTTGGAGGTGCTAATCGCGGACGCCGCAGTAATGCTGATTTATTTTACTTTAGTGACCCAAGAGGGCGACACCACCCTGCTGACCAAGAGCACTGTGAGTAGAAAGTGTGTGATATAAAAGGCGCATTTGTCAAGCCACTAGGGCTTGTGGCCGTGGCGCAGTCGGTAGCTTGCTCGGCAACTGTTGCTGCGGATCGAGAGGTCGGTTGTTCCGTGCCCGTTGACGGAACTTTTTCTTTGACATCTTATCGTGTACATTTTTTTTGGCGTCATTTCCGTGACGGAAATACGTCACTAAAGACTTCGTGGACCTCGGCATAAAACACTTTCGTGTTAAGGAGTCCGAACAAGAGGCGCAGAGGCCAGGGGCCCGTCAAATTGGAAGCATGGCCCACGTGAGCCTGGTGCTTAGTGCGACGCGGCAGGTTCTAGCTCGCTGGTGTGTGGAGAGAGTGGCGTGGCCTGCAGCCGCGCACTAAGTTGAGAATCAGTAACAAATGATTGCTGGGGCGGAAATCAAGGAAAGCAAGCCTGGCTGAGCCTCTCCAAACCGTCTGTGTGGCTACACCCGTCGTGTGCTTCGATGCGTTACGACAATTCGACGGAAGCTGACGTTCCGTTGTACGCTCGCTGCTGCAGATCAGTCGTTCCGGGACATTGCGACGTTCAAAGCGACACGATGTGACAAGCGACGCGGTCTCGGCGCGTAGCCGTCACACGCCGTTTGCGACGAGAGTTTTTGTCTGGCTGTAGTGCGTGCGACGAGGACTTGTGTACGCGCAGTTATCGAAACTCCAGGCAGCTCGGTACGTACAGAACGTACGACTGTATACAATGGGCGACGCTTAACTCACTCGACGGCATGGTCATTACGTTGCTCTTGAATGCATCAACTTTCTTGAACGACGAAGTCTCGAAATCGTTAGCACGCCAAACACTCCTGTGAAGCACCGAACAACAGAATACGGACTGATGGACTTTCTCGAATGCTAAAAGTGCGAAAGAAACAGTCATGTTGAAGTTTGGCGATGTGTACTAACTTAGATTTGTAAGCATATTCTGATGTGTTTACAGACATAAATACATATTGAAATATATAAACGGACCAGTTTTTTCTTTGTGTATGTCTACTGAAGGCTCATGCATTATGCACTTCTCGGCGGGGCTTTACATAGGTCTTCGCCCCAGTGTTTACTGGCCAGTGCTTACAGAGGCCTCGAGAGAGCTTAAGGATATATATCTTTTTGCCTGAAGTATGCATGATTGTTTAGAATCAACCTTCAACGTATTTCACAGCAACGTCTGCCATGGTAGCGTGCTTATTTTGTTTCACTGTTCGGCAACTTCGCTGACGTTATAGTGTCTCCAGATTTCAAAGCACTGGCACTTACACAACACACTAAACATAAAATGTACAAAGTGGGCTTTGCAAAAAGGCTCGTTCGTCAAAATCGTAACTTGCGTTTCAACTATTCAGACTAAATCGCCAATCGTATCGATAAACTAGACCGATGTGTAGGATGAGGTGGAGGATCCAAATTCTTTGTTCAACAATTTCTCATATTCTTAACGTGTGACGACACATGCGACTGTGTGACTGTGCGTGACAACGCACTTTACTACCACTGCTTCCCCGAAGGCAAGACCACATTTCGAAGCGTTGGCTCCACCAAAACACCGTACCCGTCGAGGGACTTTTCGACTATTTAAGCCTCCATCCCCTTCCGAGACGCTGCCTTGCTTACAGAATTACACATAACACACATGAAGGTCTGAGAGAAGAGTACACTAGCCTATGTGAACTCTAAGCGCAATTTTCATTAATAAACACGTCGAAGACAGGCGTTACATGTAGGGAGATTCCATTGAGTACAAGTTCTTTGCTTTAACGCAGCTAGCCATGCGAGCGTATTAGGTGCGAAGGACGTTAAGGGCTAGTCTTGTCGGCGTCTCCTGTCGTCACTTGTCATGTAGTCACGGCCCATCATAAGAACGGGTATATGTCACAATGGGTAAATCCCATTACTCTCCACCGGTCCACTAAAAATAAAGAAGGCAACAGCTAGCCCAACAAATAGCCGACGACGTTAGTGGAGCAGAAACACTCCTTACATGACGTATGGAACTGAAACCGGGCATGTAGGGAAGAAGAAGAAGAAGCACGTTGCGGTAAGCTGCATTCTGACGCAATTTTCCGACGACGTTAGTGGAGCGGAAACACCCTTCCCTATATGCCCGGTTTCTGGCTTGGGATAACTAGTGCCTCATCCAAGGAATCTCTATCAGAACACTGCATGCTTCGCCCCTCCGTAGGGTTTCACGTTAATGGAGCTAAGACACCCATACCTACATGCTTCGTTCCTCTGCAGTTTTTTTTTACTTGTCCTATCTTTCCTTCTCCCTTCTCCTGTGTAGGGTAGCAAACCGGGTTCAACCTGGTTAACTTCCCTACCTGTCTTTTACCTTTTTCTCTCTCCTTCTCACCCCTTGCTCCCTTCCACAGCACAGCATGGCCAGCCGGCTCAAGAACTAGCTAACATCCCTGCCTTTGTGTACCTCCTCCCTCTTCTTTTCTCATGTGTGACTTTCTCCTGCAAGTAGGGAAGAAAAAAAAGAGAACAAACTCGCAGTATATTCTTATTCCAAATTCCTAGCGTTCGCACAGCCGTTATGTGGAAGTCTAAAATATTCAGCTTTAGTTCGTTAACGCTGGCGTGGCCGTTATGCCTGAACGTCTAGGCGTGCCGAAACGCGTCGGCGATTGCGATCGATGTTGGAAGGTTTCATCTGGTGGTGTTATAAAACACTCCCTCGTGGCCTCAGATGAGCGGCGATCAGCGGGAGGCGTTTGTTCTCATCTGCGAAACACGGAGTTGCGTGGCGAGATATTTCATTTTATTTTTATTTTTTGCCGTCGCCATTTCTTCGGGGGGCTCTTCATTGAGTTTGCGTGCAACTACAAAAAAAAGAAAACAATAATAATAACAGCGTACATTCGGCAACGGCCGCTGTTTATCGCAGGTCGTTCGCAGCTTCCTTTTCTCCGGTCTCAGTAAAGAAACGACGAGTCGTGTAGACGCTTCGCTGGAAGCACATGAATTTTATGTGTGGGATAGGCTCCCGGAGGGCACATCTTTGTTGGTCCTGAGTTTACATCATAATGTAACGCTTGTCGGGATTATAACTTCGATGAATATAGCGCCCATAGAGGTTATTGTTCTAAGGTCATGTTTTCTCGTCCCCTATTCGATGTAAATATCAAAGTGGCAAACATAATCGAACTAAACGCAAAATTCGAATATGAGAACCTATAGTTTCTGAATACTTTGATGTAGCAACAGCCTCCACCAAGTATTTCAGAATCTATCTATCTATCTATTTTAGGGGCGAAGCTCCTTATGTCGCACTTGTCATGTGCGACATGACTTGCATGCCACGCTCATCGCGCGCTCGCGGCCGTTTCGTTAGATTGATATACACCAAACTTGCTATTGAGTGACGTGACTGTATGACGAACATAAATGACAAGTTATAATATGAAAATCATGAATTGTCATGTGCGACATGACTTGCAGGCCACGCTCATTGCGCGCTTGCGGCCGTTTCGTTGGCTTGATATACACCAAACTTGGTATTGAGTGACGTGACTGTATGACGAACATAAATGACAAGTAGTAATATGAAAATCTTGACTTGTCATGTGCGACATGACTTGCATGCCACGCTCATGGCGTGCTCGGGGCCGTTTCGTTAGCTTGGTATACACCAAACTTAGTATTGAGTGACGTGACTGTATGACGAACACAAATGACAAGTGGTAATATGAAAATCATGACTTGTCATGTGCGACATGACTTGCATGCCACGCTCATGGTGCACTTGTGTCCAGTTCGTTAGCTTGATATACACCAGAATTGGTATTGCGCGACGTCACTGTATGACGAACATAAATGACGGGTCCTAACATGTCAAACATGACATGCAAATTATGTAAAGCAGGATTTGCTCCTTCCTGGCTGCTTCGCATTACATCGATTCCCACAGTGCGTGGGATCTGTCGGTTTTTTTCTGTACCCATGCGCACTTGTATTGACAGCAAATGTAATAGTTCTAAGCTGACATTAACTGCAAAGTGTCAGAGCTGACATTAACCGCAAAGTGTCAGAGCTGACCCTTCGATGAATCTAAAGCCCATACCACGCGTTTGTCACGTGTGCTATTTCTTATACAGCATGAAAAATGCAATAGGACTCGCGAACAAGAGTGCGTTGCACCTGTGACTACGCTTTCATGTCGCCGACACCGTGCGCTCCGGATATGCATATTAGGGCGAGAGCGCTAGATACTTCCTGAAACGCGAAACGGGTCCGTCGATGGTGCCGTCAACAGGAATCGTACAAGATGTATCTCGTCATCACATGTGACATCATCATAACGTTACAAATCGCAAAAATATATGACGTCATAGTGACGTCACAAATCGTTACGTCCCTAGATGACGTCGGCACATGACATCGTAGCTTGGGCAAGGAAGGTCCGCTCTCGATGGAAGTGCCGCACCTCGTGACCCGCAGAAAGCTTCAGAGAGAAAGAGAGAGGTGGGACGAGCGATGAGATCGACTGAGAAGAACAAGAACAAGGCTTTTATCTTCGAATCCTTTCAGGCGAATGCATGAGCGACCACGTGACTATCGTAAAACGTGCTATATGCCAGTGATGCTGCTGGATGGCTGTAGGCATGGCTCTATTCTACCACGCCCCTTCTTGCCCCCCAATGACGCTATACCGTTGAGCTTTTATACAAATTCGTTTTCTATGAGAAATTAGCGACTTTCCAATCATCAGACAAACACTACTACTTCTATAGGTTCACAGTTTTGTTTTCGTGTGTGCGTGTGCATGCGTATGCGCTGTATGCCTTGTATTTTCAAGTTTTAGTTAACCCATTAGGGACCACGAAAGAACTACTGGTCCGATTTTATTGACATTTCGCTTATTTAATTAACCACAACAGATCACCACACGTGCAAATTTTCATAGAGTTACGTGAGTTTCTTCAGGAGTTATGATACTGTACTATAAAAAAGTACGCTGGGCCTTCGAGATAGCAACGGGCAAGGTGACTTGATGCAAGAATGGCGAGTACGCTGGGCTCTTGCGAAACGAATAACAAAGTTATCTTGGCCCATGCAACTTAAGCAAGCACCAGCGCTTGAGGGAAAGCGTAACGTCGCGCTTTTCGCCCCACCATTTCGATGTATTTTGGCAGAATTCAACTGTTTTGCCGGCTTCTTGTTAAAATGACCGTATGGATAGGGGGTAATAGCAAGCACAGTGGAATCTGGAGAGCTTTGATACTTCTCTTGGGTACAACAAGGCGCAGTCAGTGTTTTGCTGTTATGCGACTAAAGGACAATAGTCGACGCGTAGAGGGTCTTCTAAAACCTACAATGTGGTAGCAGACCCTTTATGCGTTGTCTGCGGCTATTTCGATCATCTGGGTAAATAGGTGCTGGTACCACTTTTTCTCAGGGATGAAAATTCTCTAGTCATTCGCAGCTTGATCGTAGAGCTCAAAACCCCTCATGGCATTGTTACTGCGGATGAAGAAGGAGGACAGTGTAACTACTTTTTTTTTCTTTTCAGTGAATGGCCACCACGATACAGAGCATAGTGACTCAACTGTGTAGTCTTTCGTCAGCTTAGCAATTATGCTGTTGTCTGCCATTTTCGAAACAAAGCTGCTTTCCTGAGTCAAAACGGAAGTTATCTTACCCACGTTCCTTTCGTTTCATGTTTTTTTTTATCGTTACAGAGAGCATCCATTCATACCGTCGTCATTCCCCTCCTCCTCCTAAGTTCCCATGTTACGGTCAGAATCGCCAATTAGAACATCAAGAGGCTCTCGTATATTCACAGCAACATCTTTCGCAGCCTCATGAGTCTGAGATAACCGAAAAAACGGCATTCATAACAAAAAAAAGCCTGTTGAATCTATGATGCAACGCACAACAAGAGTTACATGTATGCTCCCACGAAGTCCCAGTGTACTAAATAAAGTACAGCAACATTTGATTACTCCTCACAGCAAAACTATGCAGTCTATAGGCTTCTCGCGCTTTGCAGGGATTGAATTGCTTTTCCTGAAGCAGAAGCAGTCCGTTTTTTCAACATATAAAATGTAAAACTTCAAATTAATTTAGTAAAAGTAGTACTGACCACGTGCGTTTAACAGGCTCTCATTTTCCTAAAGTTTGACGACTCATAAAACAGAAAAAAAACATAACCGAGTCAATATTCCAAATTAGGATTTTCTTCCTGCAACCTTTGGCATCAGAAATTGTAATGAGCAAGATCAGAATATTCTGTTTTGTATTTTCTGTGCCCGAAAAAGGAAGTGTACTTTTTAAAGTACAGTGGGCCCTAATGGGTCAAAGCTAGACGGAAATACATACAGATTTTTGAAAATATAGCATCGGTCCGACGATCCCACCTGAAACTAAAGCCTTAGTATATTTCTGGCAATAGGTAGAGTAACTGTCCCAGGTTCCGTACCCGACCAGGAAGAATTTTCCATCAACAAAGAAGCTTTCCTCCGGAGAAATTCGTAGGGGTTTCGTTGCAGCGCTGTGCCAGAAAACTGTGGTTATGAATTTTCCTTGTCATAACGTCTTTTGTTATGGCGTTTTATTCGTAGATGTTTGTTAGGCACTGGAGTTTATTTCAGTTCCTAAATGGACTTCTTCTGCGACGGCCGATGACTTCTCAATCTAGTCTAAGCGAATAGCAACTGCCCTTCGCACGGGAAACGGGGAAACAAGAAGCACAGATAACGTAGCGGCGGGTCTTTATTGCAGGCGGCGAGTGATCGAAACTGCACTCTTGTAACCACATGGGGCAGCGTCTTCGGCGATACGATCTCATCTTTCCAGGACGCCGATTGCCATCTTTATCGTGTTCCGTGTTTGCTATCCTCCGGTGACCCGTCCGCTGGAGAGCACCCTTCCTGCTACCCCCCTCTTTTGTTCTGAGGCTGATTGCCAGATCACCGCACCGAAAGAAAAGGGCTGCTCGCATTTTACGATGCGCTAGCAGCCGCCTCGATCCCCTTCGTCGCTATTCTGTGCCCTCACTCCTTTTTTGTACCTCCTCCATGCAGCGTAAAACATATTCTGCATTGATTTAATTATAATTGTTGGGGTTTCACGACCCAAAACCGCGATATGATTATGAGAGACGCTATAGTAGAGGCCTCCACATTATCCTACCACCTGGGGGGTTCTTTAACGAGCACCTAAATATAAGCAAACGGGCTTCTACCATTTAGTCTCAATCGAAAGGTGGTGGCTGCGGGCAGGATATGATCCCACGACCTTCGGGTCAGTTGTAGAGCGGCATAAACACGCTGGGTTTTTCGCGTACAAAGACGCCGTTGCCACCAAAATCTGTAACTCTTAACAATCTTCGACGGAAGAAAAAAACAAGCTCACAAAATAACTCGAGACCATTCCACTCGGTGAAGGTGGGTGACAGACGCAGATGACGGTCTCAAAATCTCGTTTGGGAGTGATCGCTGTTCCCGAGTAAAGTAAACTTTCTGGATGAGCTTTGGTAAGGGGGGTATTTAATAAAATCTGCACAGACTTTGAAGCTCTTCAAGGAAACCAGTCTGTATACAAAGAGACTCGTTGAGCAACATCTGTCGAGAAAAATTGGCCGTCTTCAACACGTACGGCGTGCGAGAGAGTCACTACTACTTCTTCCCTGTGAGCTAATGTTTTAACTGGCCCATAGTCAGATGCCGGAGGTCTAGGTTCAGTTTCGGGAAGTAATCTCCGTTCAGGCATTCATTCGAAACCAGCTTGGTTGCTACTGGTACAGTAAATCTATGCTTACTACGGAAAAACTGTCTGAATTGGACCTCTTAAGCAATGCATCAGAGCAGCAGTGCCTGCGCCTGTAGAGCACGTAATCTTACACTGGCGGATTCGGCTCATAGACGGAGTGAGGAATGCCCCCCAGTGAAGTATCGCGGCGCTTGCATGAGATGCGTGCACATCTGATGCTTCTTCGTGCGGAGATGAGAGCACTTCAGACGGGGCCGGGGGGAACGCAGGCGTGCCTAGATTATTCATGCGGCTCGAAATCCATCGGAAGCCGGCTGCCGTGGCGGCTTCCGAACGCATACGGCATGCAGAGTGCTCCCTTTTCGCCGGAAGGGGTGTATCCCCGAACCTTGAGAGCGCTGGCTAATTAGGAAAATGAGCTGTGATGCGTGGCATATTCCTACCCTACGACAAATCTGGGCAATCTTACCGGCTGCAGAGTTTTTTTGCACCAAGTGACGCGTATCGTGCTAAATCAAAGCGTTAACTGAGCGAAACTAAGGTAACTAATGTGTCCCGACACGGAGGAAATGCCTCCCTTTGCTCCGGTGTTTCGGCAGGCAACCTTGTCTTTGTTTGAGACTTCGCAGCCTGCCGTCTAGCTACATCTGCTGGATGACTGAATTCAACCAGTCGTAAACACTGACACGCACGCACAGACGGTATAATCGGCACGTCATCCATAACGAGACTGAGCGACCAAGCGCCGGCAAAGCTTCCGTTATGCCTTAACCTCGTCACGTGGTACCGCAGTGGCGATGGAGGGCGAGCGCAGCTGCGACGCCTTTAAACCGCGGATCACGCGGCATACCGTCACATGTGCCACATTTGTACTCCAGCAGCTCAAGGCATCTTGCGAGACAACGCGCAGTAGAGCTCTCACTCTACTAATCTTACTGATCACACAGGACGTACGGCAGCACTGCTGTACCACAATGTTAGCCAGCACGCAACCACAGAACAGACGACGAATCAGAAAGAGGGATGCATATGAACGACAAGCGGTGAAATCTTAATAACTGTGAGTTTTTTAAAAAAAGGCACTGAATAAAATCACATACGCGACTTGAAAATTATTTTGACAGCGAAGCTGTTTAAGCTAGCCGTAATTTATCCGGCCTACCAAAAAGTTAAGGCCGCTTCGCGCTAATGGTGCCAAGCCTGAAGTAATTGCGGAGCTGGGCAGCCTTCGTTGTTTCTTTTCGGTTTTCTTTTTCTTTCCTCCTCTCGTTCTTTCGTTTTCTCCAGCCTTGTGTTTTTTCTGTGTTATCTCTCTCTTTGTTTCTATTTATTTCTTCAGGTGGTCGCACAAAAGTCACTTTCTCCACTTGGAACACGACAGGTAGACTGCGCAACCAACCCCACCACTGCCCGAACACTTCCCGTTTTCAGACACCTACTGGACTACGACGAAGTGATGTCACTCTGCTTTGACGTATGTGGCTGAGAGTGGCTTTCACGAAGTCATTCTCCTATAGAATCGAAATGGCTGACAACCCTTTTTTCGACAACTGTGGTACCGAGGAAACATTACAACACATCTTCTGTGACTGCCCTCACTATAATGTGCAGAGAACATCACTAGCAGCCGCTCTAGATCGCATAGACCAGAGACCGATGACGGTAGAAACCATTCTGGAAAGCCGACCAGAGAGGTCATCGCGGGTGAAGGCGACGAAGGCAGTGCTAAACTTCTTAAAGGCAACAGACTTGCACCGACGATTATAGACTTATGGCTGTGATGACTGTGAAGTGAGACTTTGTGTGTGCTTGCTCTCTTCTCTATCTCTCTCTCACTCTCTCTCTCCATGTTTAAATCTCCCCCCACCCATTTCCCCACTGTAGGGTAGCATACCGGTCCTACTAGACTGGTTAACATCCCTGCCTTTCCTTTCCGTCCTCTTCTTTCCATCCTTCCCCCCCTCTTTATTCACTACTTTCTCTCCTCTACCCTTTCTATTTTCTATTTGGGCTTACTTTGTTTTGTTGCATGTTATTTGAGTTTATACTGCTGGCTGTTGCCACTGGTGTCGTGTTCAAAGGTGGCTGTGGGCCCTTGTCAAGCTGCCTCTTTCGGAGAGCAGCTTTTACCTACAGCTGTCCTTCATCAAATGTATTGATGAAAAATAAACATTATTATTATTATTATTATTATTATTATTATTATTATTATTATTATTATTATTATTATTATTATTATTATTATTATCAGAGTACCGCGATGGTTCATAGATTCTTAGGGGCTACGTGTAATTAAAGATTATTGGGCACCTACTGAATATACGATCAACCACGTCGTGCTTCTTTAATTAGAAGTAAATGGCAGCGACGCGTCTAAAGCAGTGTGGGATGCCGTGTCGACGTAAGGACGCATCCCAACATAAAAACGTAAGGAGCATTGATTCAACTACTGTAGTAGCATCGGTTCTGACGCTACGCTCGACAGAGGTAGTGGAACAAAATGATGATTTCAGAGCTTGGCAGCTTGGATTTATAGCCACCGTCGGTGACGTAAGCCTCCGGTGACGCTTCGGTGGCACTGTCCCTTATCGGAGGCGATTGCAGCATGCGGCCGTATCACACCGGGCTAGCTAGTGACGAGGCGGAGGCTCCCCCCCCCCCCCCGCGGAGTGCAGAGCCCTCAGGGTCTGTAGAAATCTGGGAGGCGTACCGACTTCCAGAGATTGTAGTGAAAGGAGCGGGCTGCGACGTCGGCGGCTGTGGATAGATGCCTGTGGATGGAGTGGCGCTGCCCGGTTCGTTCGCGGCTATGTATGCGGGCTTGAGCCGGTCAATGGAGACGCGGACGTTGTTCTCCTTCAGGCGCAGAGTGAAGTTTTTATCGTCGCGATGGACGACTAGGTGGGGTCCGCTGTAGGGTGGCTGGAAGGGCCTGCGGACAGTGTCGTTGCGGAGGAAAGCGTGCGTGCACGATGCTAGCTCCTCGAACAAAAAAACTTCCCCATCTCCCGCTAAAGGGAAGCAAGTGTGGAAGCGAAGCAGCGGGGAGATGGTTAGCTTGAGCGGGAGAAACGTCGCCGCTGTCGTTTCGCGGCAGCGGCCCGGGCGCTCATCGCGGCGCTGCACAGGAGAGAGAATAAGGCGCGCTCCGTCATTTTTATACCGCGGAACTACCGTGGTGCCCCCAGCGGAGTATGCAGCTATTGCACCACCTGGCGCGCGCCGCTCCGTAGAGTATTCCTAGAGGAGAGAACAGGGGGGAACCATAGGAGAGGGGAGAGAGAGGGGACGCGTATGCGCTGTGGGGGTGTTGGACGCAGGAGCCGCTCCATTGAGTAGAGGATTCCTAGCGTAGAGAAAGGGCGTGAGCGTAGGAGAGAGGGCGCGCATGCCCTGTGGGGATGTCGGACGCGGGCGCCGCTCCGTAGAGTAGACGATTCCTACAGCAGAGGAAGGGTGTGCGTGTAGGAGAGAGGAGGAGAGGACGTCCATGTGCTGTGGGACGCCGGCGCCGCTCCGTGGAGTAGACGATTCCTAGAGTAGAGAAAGGGGGGTGAGCGTAGTAGAGGAGAGATAGGGGGGAGGGGACGCACATGCGCTGTCAGGGTGTGGGGGCCGCTCCGTAGAGTAGAGGATTCCTAGAGGAGAGAAAGGGGAGAGCTTAGGAGAGGAGAGAGAGGGGGAGGAGACGCGCATGCGCTGTGGTGGTGTGGGACGCGGGACGGACTAAGCCCCCCTCCAAACACATGCAAGCAAGATCGAGGAATGGAGTCAACCTGGGCGACACACACCACCTGCCTAGCCACTGCTAAGCAGCCTCTCTGTGCTCTCGGCCATGACTCTGGTGACTGTAGTGGTGGTTGACGGCCTTATATTGTACTACAGTGTTCTGGTTCGCATAGTGGGTGCTTCCCTACTTCATGAAAGTGGCCGGACGCGGGACGCGGGACGGACATAGCCCCGAGCATAAGATGCTTCGCATCTAAAAGGTGTAGGCTTGCAGTGGGCGGCTGCAGGTGACGGGCGTAAGACAGCGATAGTGCGTCGGAGCCGGGCGACGAAGTCGGTGGGATCTGACGTCGTAGTGATGGATGGCAGTGTGGCGAGAAATTCGCCTGGGAGACGCAGTGGTTCCCCGTAGACGAGCTCTGCTGGTGTAGCGTGGATGTCCGGCTTGAAGGTGGCGCGAAGACCGAGGATGACGGCTGGGATGGCCTCGAGCCAGGTTGAGTCTGGGTGGCACACAATGGCTGCTTTGAACTGTCGGTGGAAATGCTCGATCATTCCGTTAGCGCAGGGGTGGTAACTGGTGGTCCTCAAGCGTTAAAAACCGATGGTCAGCCCGAGGAGCCTGAAAAGGTGCGACTAAAACTGTCTTCCTTGGTCGGTGGTTACACGGCGGGGGGGCGCCGAAACGAGCAATACAGCCGGTGAAGAAGGCCGGCGCGACGTCTTCTGCGGTGATTCCCTCGAGGAGCCATGCCTCGGGCCATCGAGTGTACCGGTCGATGGCGGTCAGGTAGTAGCGATAGGGTCCAGCCGGGGGAAAGGGTCCTATGATGTCCAGGTGGACGTGCTCAAACCGACCAGAGGGCTGAGGGAATGTTCCGAGTGGTGACGTGACATGCCTGGTGACTTTAGCGCGTTGGCATTGAATGCAGGAGCGTGTCCATGTGCGACAATCCCGTTGCATGGAGGGCCAGACATAGCGGTCAGCCACGAGACGTGTAGAGGCGCGTACGCCGGGATGGCTGAGGTTGTGGAGCTGGTTGAAAAGACCACGGCGATGGGACAGGGGCGCATAGGGCCTGCTTCGTCCTGTCGGCATGTCGCAACAGATTGTGGTTGTCGACCCTGGAATGGGGACTTGCAGCTGTAGTGAAGACCTGCCCTTGACAAGTTCCTACAGTTCGGCGTCCGTAGTCTGAGCCTCGGCAAGGACGTCAGCTGTTATCTGCACCCTGCTGATGGCTGCTACACGTGAAAGCGTATCAGCGACCGCATTGTCTTTCCCGCTGACATGTTGTATGTCGGGGGCGAACTGTGCAATGAACGAGAGTTGGTTCTGCTGTACAGGTGGGAGTTTGTCGCGACGTTGAGAGAAGGCGTAGGTAAGAGGCTTGTGAACGGTATAGATGATACAGTTCTGTGCTTCAAGAATATGGCGAAAGTGTTGCACTGCTTCGTATATCGCCAGATGTTCTCTGTAGTAAGCTGGCGAACTCGTCGGGGCAGCGGTCGTGGTTTCGTCAGTGGAACTGGTCTTTCAAAGGGTCGCCTTCCAAGCTGAGAGTTTCCTGGAAAAGAATGCCAAGGGGTTCCAGGTGCTGTCCACGCGTTGCATGAGGGCGCCGCCCTCATGCAACGCGTCGAGTTCCCTCATGCGTCGAGTTCCCTCTGACGAAACTTTATGGCCGAGGAAATGGACAGTGGAAGCGCTGAGCGTGCTGTTCTGGACGTTGACGAGTAGGCCGTGGTCGTCGAGGCGTTGAAGCAACAGACGAAGGTGCCCGTGATGTTCGTCGGCGTCACGTGCAAAGACCAATATGTCGTCGAGATAGACGAAGCAGAAGTCGAGGCCGCGGACGACTTCGTCGATGAAGCGCTGAAAGGTTTGCCCTGCGTTCCTTCGGCCAAATCTCATGAAGGGAAACTCGAACAACCAAACGGGGTAATTAGTGCAGTTTTCGGGACGTCGTCCGGGTTGACGGGTATCTGCGTGTAAGCCTTCACCAAGTCTAGCACGGAGAAGACGTGGCAGAAGTGAATGCGATGGGCGAAGTTCTGTATGTGGTGGACGGGGTACCTTTCCGGGATGGTGCGCGCGTTGAGGGCGCGGTAGTCCCCACATTGTCGCCAGCCATCGGTCTTCTTCGGGACAAGCTGAAGTGGCGAGGACCAGGGGACGTCGGAGCAGCGGGCGATTCCTTCTCGGAGCATGACTTCGAACTCTGCTTTGGGTATGCGCATGCGTTCCGGGGCAAGGCGACGGGCGCGGCAGAAATCTGGGGGGCCTGAAGTGGTCCGGATGTAGTGCACGGTGGTGTGCTGGACTTTGCGTCGCAGTCCGCTGGGGCGCATCAATCTGGGAAATTCGGCGATGATGGCGTGGTACCGCGAGTGATTTTCGACACTGAGTACCTTGATGCTTGGCTGTTGGGCGGTCGTTCGCTGGCCTGGTGTGGAATGTTCCGTTGTCGCGCCGATGAGAAGGTCGTTGCGGCCATCCCGAAGGAGGTTGTAGTGAGTCGGAAAGTCTGAGCCGATGATTGGCTCGGCGACGTCGGCGATGAGAAAGTTCTAGTGAAGGTCATGACGTAAGTTTCTGAGCTGGATGTGCAGGCGGAGCGAGCCGTACGTCTTGATTGTGGATCGGTTTGCTCACTGAGTTCGAAAGACGTAGACAGACTAGGGCCTTGAAGATGGGATCGCGGGTATCAGCAAATGTCGGAACCGCTGTCGACAAGGAAACGCTGCTTGTGATTTGGTCGGTGGCGAAGATGCGACGGCATCCAGGATGGCAGCTTGCGGCCGTCTCTACTAGCTGCCGTTGGAGTTTCTTGTTGACGGAGCAGGGTGGTCGACATTGCCGGGCTCTGTCACCGAATCGCCCATGTTAGTAACACCGGCCGTTCTCAGAAGGCTGCTGCGACGAGGTGGTGTTATGGGCACGGCTTTGCGATTGGTATCGCTGACGCGTTGAAAGCCGTTCATCGAGGCGTTGCTGAAAGGAGTCGAGTTGTCGAGCGATATCGTTAATACGGCGCGCAAGCTCTGTGGTGTTAAGCGGTGCGGCGACAGCCTGGATGGTGGGCGACGACTGCGGCACAGAGACCTCGATGGTGCGGTCAGCGATCTCAGCAAGTTCGTCGAGAGGAAGCCTAAGCTGAACCTGCACAATTGCTTGGACGTGTGGTGGAAGTCGTTGGAGCCAGAGTGTTCGCAGGAAAGAGTCCTACACTTCCATGCTGCGCGTGAGAGCGCGCATGTTGGGGAGCACCTGCGAAGGTTTGCGCTCGGCAAGGACTGCGGACTGAAGTTGTCGCACCTTCTGTTCATCAGAGGGGGACAGGCGGCGTATAAGTTCGGTCTTGAGGTGTTCGTAAATATTGGCCGTCGGTGGGTTGGTAAGGTTATCCCTGACCTCGTTAGCATCCAGGTGGTCGACGACGTAATGGTAGCGGGTCCGGTCATGTGTGATGCGTGCCAGGGAGAACTGGGCCTCGACCTGGGCAAACCAGACCTCAGGCGACTCCACCCAGAACAGCGGAAGCTTGACAGCAACACGCCAGGAGGCAGCGTGCGGGATGCCTTCTGTAGGAGCTCTGATGTTCTCGGCGGAGCCGGCAGGCACGGCCTCGGTTGTGGAGGCGTTGCGAGAATGCTGCTGTGGCGTGGTCTGCAGTGCCCGTTGAAGTTGTTGCACTTGCTGGCGCAGAGCGGTGAGGGCTTCTGGGTCGGCCATGGCGGTGCGGTTTGTTCGGTTTCCAGGTCACCAGGTCACCAGATGTGGGATGCCGTGTCGACGTAAGGACGCATCCCAACACAAAAACGTAACGAGCATTTATTCAACTACCGTAGCAGCATCGGGACGAGCATTCTGGCGCTACGATCGACAGAGGTAGTGGAACAAAATGATTTCCGAGCTTGGCAGCTTGGGTCTATAGCCACCGTCGGTGACGTAAGCCTCCGGTGACGCTGCGGTGGCGCTTTCCCTTATCGGAGGCGATTGCAGCAGCGGCTGTGTCACGCCGGGCTAGCTAGTGACGAGACGGAGGCTGCGCTTGTTTGTGCACAGGGTGTCGCCACAGCAGCAACGAATCATTGCTGCTGTGGCGAAAGAAGTCTGAAGAAACGTAGAACACACTGTTTACCACCACGTCTGAAGAAATGTCCCACAAGCGGGACTATTCTTCAGACGTCGTGGTAAACAGTGTGTACTACGTGACAAAGAAAACGGCGAAATAAATAAGGATATTTTATTTGCCTTAAGCATCATGTACTAGGCCCGAACATCCGAAACAATTGGGGGCCGGATAACGTCTTTGAATGATTTTTTCAGTAACAAGTATTTGTCGCCTGAGAAAGTTACACCAACTAGGAATAACCTCAATCATTTCTTAACGATTCACTCAATAAAAAAAGCCGGCAGATCCCACGCATTGTGGGAATCGATGTAATTCGAAGCAGCCAGGAAGGAGCAAATCATGCTTTACATAATTTGCATGTCATGTTTTACATGTTAGGACCTGCCATTTATGTTCGTCACAGAGTCACGTCGCGGAATACCAATTTTGGTGAATATCAAGTCAGCGAACTGGACGGAAGCGCACCATGAGCGTGGAATGTAACTGGCGTTGTAGATGACATGTATGCCACGATTTTCATTTGCCAATTGCCACTTAATTTCGTTATACAGTCATGTCACTCAATACCAAATTTGGTGTATATCAAGCTAACGAAACGGCCGCGAGCGCGCCATGAGCGTGGGATGCAAGTCATATATGTCGCTCATGACATATCGATATTTCCATATTACGACTTGTATTTATATTCGTCATACAGTCATGTCACTCGATACCAAATTTGGTGTATTTCAAGCTAACGAAACGGCCGCGAGCGCGCCATGAGCGTGGGATGCAAGTCATATATGTCGCTCATGACATATCAATATTTCCATATTACGACTTGTATTTATATTCGTCATACAGTCATGTCACTCGATACCAAATTTGGTGTATTTCAAGCTAACGAAACGGCCGCGAGCGCGCCATGAGCGTGGTATGCAAGTCATATATGTCGCTCATGACATATCAATATTTCCATATTACGACTTGTATTTATATTCGTCATACAGTCATGTCACTCGATACCAAATTTGGTGTATTTCAAGCTAACGAAACGGCCGCGAGCGCGCCATGAGCGTGGGATGCAAGTCATATATGTCGCTCATGACATATCAATATTTCCATATTACGACTTGTATTTATATTCGTCATACAGTCATGTCACTCGATACCAAATTTGGTGTATTTCAAGCTAACGAAACGGCCGCGAGCGCGCCATGAGCGTGGTATGCAAGTCATATATGTCGCTCATGACATATCAATATTTCCATATTACGACTTGTATTTATATTCGTCATACAGTCATGTCACTCGATACCAAATTTGGTGTATTTCAAGCTAACGAAACGGCCGCGAGCGCGCCATGAGCGTGGGATGCAAGTCATATATGTCGCTCATGACATATCAATATTTCCATATTACGACTTGTATTTATATTCGTCATACAGTCATGTCACTCGATACCAAATTTGGTGTATTTCAAGCTAACGAAACGGCCGCGAGCGCGCCATGAGCGTGGGATGCAAGTCATATATGTCGCTCATGACATATCAATATTTCCATATTACGACTTGTATTTATATTCGTCATACAGTCATGTCACTCGATACCAAATTTGGTGTATTTCAAGCTAACGAAACGGCCGCGAGCGCGCCATGAGCGTGGTATGCAAGTCATATATGTCGCTCATGACATATCAATATTTCCATATTACGACTCGTATTTATATTCGTCATACAGTCATGTCACTCGATACCAAATTTGGTGTATTTCAAGCTAACGAAACGGCCGCGAGCGCGCCATGAGCGTGGGATGCAAGTCATATATGTCGCTCATGACATATCAATATTTCCATATTACGACTTGTATTTATATTCGTCATACAGTCATGTCACTCGATACCAAATTTGGTGTATTTCAAGCTAACGAAACGGCCGCGAGCGCGCCATGAGCGTGGGATGCAAGTCATATATGTCGCTCATGACATATCAATATTTCCATATTACGACTTGTATTTATATTCGTCATACAGTCATGTCACTCGATACCAAATTTGGTGTATTTCAAGCTAACGAAACGGCCGCGAGCGCGCCATGAGCGTGGGATGCAAGTCATATATGTCGCTCATGACATATCAATATTTCCATATTACGACTTGTATTTATATTCGTCATACAGTCATGTCACTCGATACCAAATTTGGTGTATTTCAAGCTAACGAAACGGCCGCGAGCGCGCCATGAGCGTGGGATGCAAGTCATATATGTCGCTCATGACATATCAATATTTCCATATTACGACTTGTATTTATATTCGTCATACAGTCATGTCACTCGATACCAAATTTGGTGTATTTCAAGCTAACGAAACGGCCGCGAGCGCGCCATGAGCGTGGGATGCAAGTCATATATGTCGCTCATGACATATCAATATTTCCATATTACGACTTGTATTTATATTCGTCATACAGTCATGTCACTCGATACCAAATTTGGTGTATTTCAAGCTAACGAAACGGCCGCGAGCGCGCCATGAGCGTGGTATGCAAGTCACGTCGCACATGACAAGTCATGATTTCCATATTATCACTTGTCGATAATGTTCGTCATACAGTCACGTCATTCAATACCAAGTTTGGTGTATATCAAGCTAACGAAATTGCCGCCAACGCGCCATGAGCGTGGAATGCAAGTCATGTCGCTCATGACATGTCATTATTTCCATATTACCACTTGTCATTTATGTTCGTCATACGGTCATGTCACTCAATACCAAATTTGGTGTACCTCAAGCTAACGAAACGGCCGCGAGAGCGCCATGAGCGTGGCATGTAAATTATGTTGTTCATGACATGCACGTGATTATTTGCATATTGCGACCTGTCATTTATGTTCGTCATACAGTCATGTTGAGCCATACCAAATTTCGTATAAATCCCATTAACGGTGCGGCCAGGAGAGCACAAAGTCGTAGGCGGCTAGATAGATAGATAGATAGATAGATAGATAGATAGATAGATAGATAGATAGATAGATAGATAGATAGATAGATAGATAGATAGATAGATAGATAGATAGATAGATAGATAGATAGATAGATAGATACGCTCAAAGTCGCCGAAGTTCGCTAAGAAATGCTTCGCATTTAAAAGTCGTAGGCGGCTAGATAGATAGATAGATAGATAGATAGATAGATAGATAGATAGATAGATAGATAGATAGATAGATAGATAGATAGATAGATAGATAGATAGATAGATAGATAGATAGATAGATAGATAGATAGATAGATAGATAGATACGCTCACACTCGCCGAAGTTCGCTAAGAAATGCTTCGCATTTAAAAATTACAGCACAGTCTCCTTCCTTTCACATGGTTCGCATAACATTGATTCCCAAGGTATGTGGGATCTGCGGAATTTTTTTTATTTGTAACGCTGGTGTCGTCATGAATTATTCGACTAATGCCTTCTCATTCACAGGACAACTCTGAGCAGAATTTATCAGAAGACTTACGCTTGAAGCTTGGCAGGGTATGTTGAACATACAATTGCTTAGCACATCGGATAGACTGGTTGAAAAGTGTTTGGTTCATTCGAATAGTTCTCTTAGGGGCAGCGCGACGTCGTAACCACTTTAATTTTCTTTTTTGATGCAAGACGTCACGGGTGATCCGTAGATTTTTTTTCGCTATCTTTTTTGTTTTTTTCAGGTTCAAATTATTTATATATTACGGACATAACTTTTTAATTGTGTGCCACAGACCTGAAACATCACACCCACCAAAATTGCATCAGGTTCATATCCAGCAAGCCTAAAATACTTTCATCGTCTACATGAAGGAAACTTTTAACCATGACTGTTTTATAAGGCGCACTTTTTTGGTCAAAAAGGGGCAAGCACACTTCAACATATGGTGGTCTGAAACATCAGGTTCAATTGCAACAGAAAAATTGTCCATGCATCGGCTTAAAAAAAAACAAGATCCAGTATAGAAGAGAAACTTCCCTGAACACGAGTAGGTTGCCTAACCATTTGTAGCAAGTTACTGCTCAACATTAAGTCTAGCAAACTGCGAACAAGTGCACTGGGCAGATTTCAAGTAAACGGATTCTCCCAGTCAACACCAGTAAGATTAAAATCACCAGCAATAATTATTTTTGTAGGCTCAAATACGACACTATTAAAGCTAATAACATTGCAGTTAGAAAATATTGCAGCTAGTAAAGATGATTGTTCTCACTGGTGACCTCACTGGGGAACCGGATAATGAATTTAGGAAATGTGATTCCCCCCGCAAGTTCGTGCAAAGCTGCACCGGTAGTTTTGCCTTTCGTTTACTGGATATAAGGAGAGGCCGACCACCAGATGCAACCTGCTGAGTTGGCTCCCACAGCCAGGAATGGAGGCACCTGCGTCTACCGGGATCGTTCTCACGGTGAAAAGAACGCCACGTAGTTAGCCAGCCAGCACTACCGAAATTACCGCGAGTTGCCTCACTGACTGAGGCCGGAGATGTCTCTGTTGGAACTCTAGAGAAGTGGCGCTTAGACGAAGCACAGGGAAGAAAAGCGTTATACACGCACTGTGGACTTCTAGAAACTCAGCTGCGCTGCACTTGCAAAGCCGAGTTTTCACGAGCATACACAGGCTTGGTGAACGAGAACAGAGTGCGCAGTTAGTGTGCACGGGGTGCCAGGCAGGACAAACAGATGTTTATGCCTTATTTCTGTGACTCTTTTTTTTTAGCAAAGACTGCTTATAGAAAACGCTAATACAACTTTTGAGAAGGACTACGCGAAGCGGAGGAGGAGGTGCTTGACAAGTGGCGTCTAGCGCTAGCAACGGGAAGCTGCTACCCGCTTATTGCCTTTGAACAGCTCACTTTGTGGTACATATTACAATCTCGCAACTGCCCAATTAAAGAGGAGAAATAGCGTATCACGCGCTAAGAACGATAATTGCTACCATCATCCCGACAAATGCCTTTTCCAATGGTCAACGACAACTTATATGTCCTGGATTGAAATTTTATTTCTCAAGCTATTTTCTTTAAACTGATCAGTACTTCAATTGTATGGAGTTCAAACAGTGTTCGAAATATTATTTCCAAATGTGGCCAGCTATGCTTGGGGTTTTAGAATCAGTACATCAATAAGGTTCATTTGCTATACGTCTTGTGGGCTCATACCTTGAGTCTGATGTTGCTTTGTGGTTTTTTGGCAAGAGAATTGGACCTGGATGAGTACAAATTCGTAAAGGAAAACACATCGGTGCCTTCTTAACTACACCAACAGCTTTCTGAATTTTTAAAATATTCAACGGTGATTCGGTGCGTCATGGAAGTTCGTATCTTGGAAAAATCTTCCTGAAATAGGGTTCAGGTCGCGTGTTCAGCTCGAACTGGTTGCTACATATATTCGTAGCCGATAAAGCGAATTCGAGATTGTGTCTGCACAATTTCAGTGGCCACCACTTCGGCCCGATCAGGTAACGCGCTGCTAGTTTCCTAAATTTCAAGCTGATTTTACTCCTTTCAGTCCACTGGATATGGCCATCGACATCTACCCCACCATCACTTCTTGGCATGCACACGTCTCTGGCCTTGCCTGCACACTCTTACATATGTCGGCATATCATGTCGCAAGACTTGAGCCATATGGTACCGTTAAAAAGAATTGGGGGGACCCTTAAGCTTCGCCTTTAAGAGTTGAACGCGTTTTGTAATGGGTGGACGGCTTTGAACCACAATGTCGTTATGATATTCACGTCTTCTGACGCCCGAAGGCAATGTACGCTTGTACCACGCAATATTACTGCGATATTACATGTTGTATTGTGACGCCTGTACACAGGACGCGTGTGTTTGTAAAGTACGAGTGTTATTTTCACTGCATTATCAAGCAGATGAAAATATTTTCAATGTAATCTCAAGCAGAAGCGTGGCTGTGTGGTAGAGCACCTGCTTGCCACGCAGACGGCCTTGGTTCGGTCCTCATTAGGACCCGGAAATTTTCATTATTTATTTTATTTGCATCTCTCCATTTTGCAGTCACGGACAACATGATGATTTTTCGCTCACAACCAACGACGCCGCCGCCGACACCGACGCTGACGCCAGAATATCTGCAAAACGAGCTCTTTAACGCTATCGCGTTAAAATATTACCCACGTAGGGCTCTGCCATTGCACTGGTGCGCCATTTTCTCGGTTTAAATACAGTTTTGCCGTGCAGTCATCCAAAAAACAGGAGTCGCGTTTCGAGAAGACCGTTTCGAATGTGCACATCCGTTCGTTCCTGCCAGCGAATCGGAACACGTCGCTCAAGCTCTGCCACTTTTCACTCAAATTTACACAAATGTGTGGCGCAGATTCCCCGGCTGTCGATTTCTTTACGTAAGCTTTGCAATGACGTGACGTTGGTTAAAACCAGGACGTCGATCGATTTCCTTAGCCAGGTCACAGTCCTGGTAGTTCGACGTGCCGTCCACCTTGCTTGACGTCTTTTCCACCGGTTGCCTCGAACGAAGACTGACGCGTCGCTTAATCCACACGTCAACATTCCCCACCCTAGCGGGACAGCATCTTCGCTGGCTGCACCTCTATTTCCACGAGTATAGGGTGTCTTTCGTTCTTGCTTGACGGCCTTCAAAACAGGGCAAAGTGTGGTTCCCTCTTCGAGGGTCTCGTCTTTTGGCGTCTCCTTTGTCGTCATTTCCTTAGTACTTTCCTTCATCTCTCTGTTCTTCCCCTTCACCAAATCATGCTGTAATATGTGTGAGAAGCTTCCTTTGCAACTACCTTCTTTCGCAGCGTTAATGTGGTCCTCAGCGGGAAATCGAATGGGGTGAGCCTTTAATCTTGAAATTATCGGTCTTCTGTCAGCGATTACTGAAAGACCGTAAAATGTCGAACAGGTTGTCCATTTATGGTTGAACAGAGGGACACCAACAAAGGTTTTTCATAAGAAGTAAACACTTCTTAAGTTTACGAGAAAAATAAAAATAAGCCGATGTTTCGGGTCGGACTTGAACTCTTGGCTGAGGCGCACGATAGAGCAATGTTTGTATACGAAACACAAAGTACTATACTTTTCTTTTATTGTGACATTACAGTTGTACGCCTAAGCTTTTCTTGCTACAGTGGTGGTCCTAATATCTGTCTGACGGCATGGGGGGTTCACGGAATAAAGGCACACCCATAGTTGCACTACGTCTATGATACGAGCAAGATTCTGATACTGTAATATGTTTTCTCTTTATCACCTCAGAACTTCACTGCACGGAACATTTTATATTTTTATTTATTTATTTATTTAAAAGTATCTTACAGGCCCCTAGAGGCATTGCGTAAGGGGGGTAATACAAGAAACGTCTGAAGTGTACAAATGAAACAGATATAAATACTTAAGGAAATGAGAATATAAAAAATGTTACTGCAACATACGCTGGAAAACACTGCATTATGCGGTATACAAGAAAGAGTGGCAAGGAAAAAATACACTTTGAATGACGACAACTCATTTACACAATAAAACACGGCGCACTAAAAATACGAACAAAGTAATGGCAGAACGAATGGGACATGACTTTCCTATTGCAAAATATTATGTAACATAAAATTCCGCACAGATAACAACCAAGATATAAAAGAACAATGTAATAGCTTTGGTATGCAGCATTATTTTAACAAGAGGGTGTTTAGTAGATGCTTGAAGTTTTCTTGCTTAGTTTCGGAAGCAATGGTGTTAGAAAGGTCGTTCCAAAGGCGAATGGCTCTTGGAAGAGCGGAATAGTTACATGAATTAGTCTTCCCGTAAATGCGCATGAAATTAAACTGATTATAAAAACGTTGGGACCTATATGGGGGAGTTTGAAGCTGCAAAAATGATGACGGTGCGTTATAGATGTATTTATGGAACAATGATAGCAGGGCGATATCACGACAATCATGCAAAAGATGAAGTGATAAGTCGAGTTTAATTTGCGTAATGCTTTTGTTATAGTCATAACAACGTGAAATGAAACGTGCACCCCTATTTTGAATAGATTCGAGTTTTTCGATTAGATATTTTTGATAGGGAGACCAAATGGATGCCGCGTACTCAAGCTGAGGTTGTACAAATGTTAGATAAGCTAGTTCGCGAATGTCGTTAGTAGAATGACGCAACTTGCGACGTATGTAGCCCAATGATCTCGACGCATTGGAGCAAATGTATTCAATATGAGTTGACCACGAAAGGGTAGAAGTTAGATAAACACCAAGATATTTATATTGTGTGTCATGCAAGATATTCGTGTTATTTATATGGTACAGTCTGTTAGATGTAGTATGCTTGCGGCTAAAACTAATGATTTTACACTTAGAAACGTTAAGCTTCATAAGCCAAGTTTTGCACCAAATAGACACAAGTTCAAGATCTTTCTGGAGGGCTTGGTGATCGTTGTTAGTATGAAGATGTGCGTGCGGATTTGACTGAGGCTGCGACCGTGTTTTTGAGGATTTTTGAATTAATTTCGTCGATGCCACAGGATGCGGTTAGTTGAGGTTATTTATTAGGCATGCAACACCTTCAACTGTTACTTCTATAGTTGACATACTTTGATATTTAATTCCGGTACTTCCCAAAGTCGACTGGTCTTCGCGGTGAATATAGAAGAGAAATAAGAATTAAAAGTTGAAGCAGACTGAACATCTGGGAGAGGGGTGTTGTTATCGTCGTGTAAAGAAATGCTGTTGTCGTCGTCGGATGAGCTTATGATGCGCCAGAATATTTTTTGGATTAGATTTGAAGTGATGGTAAGTCACGAGTAAAGTATTTGTCTTTAGCTGAAGATAGGGCAGAACAGTAAACTTTTAGGTTCGCTTTGTACTTTTCCCAGGCTGCTTGCGTGCGCAAGCGCTTAGCGCTATCATAGTGTCGTTTTTTTCTGTTGCGTAGTAAACGTAGTGATTTGGTGAACCATGGATTAGACTTGTCATTATTTATTTTAATAAGAGGCACGTACTCGTTTACCAGGGCAGTTGACTTATTTCTGAAGAGAGTGCAATTCTCCTCAACTGATCGGCTGTTAAATGAAGGTAGAAATGCGAAAAGAATAAATCTAATCTGGAATTTATATTGCTGTGGTTGGCTTTATTGTAATCGCGTATTTTTTTAGTGACAAAACCTGTAAAAGATGAGGGAAGGTTCAGTGTTACTTGCAGTAGGGAATGATCACTAAATCCATCAAGAGAAACAGTTTGGTCAATCGTCTCAGGAGCATTTGTGAGTATCAAGTCCAAGATATTGTTACCACGTGTAGGTTGCGTAACAACCTGAAAAAAGGTTAAGATCTAAAGCTAAATTGATAAAATCTGCTGATGTGTTACACGACGAAGTTAAGTTCACCCAGTCGATCAGAGGGAAATTGAAGTCTCCCAGAAGAAAGATAGCATCGTACGGGTGAATCTCTGTCACCAATTCTATGCTAAGTGACGCAAGTCGTTGACAAATGAAGAATGAGAATTCGGAGGCCGGTAACAAACACATAGCAGTACGCGCAAGGATGAAGGTGTGCATGCAGCCCAGACGATTTCTAGGTTAGAATTTGAGTTAATCGTGTAGGATGGATGTGCTGTTTTTATTCCTAGAAGAACACCGCCACCTCTTTTATCCTTTCGGTCACACCTGAAAATGTTGTAGTTCTGAACAGAGTCGAATATTTCGTTGTTAGTGATGTCCGGGTGCAACCAAGTTTCGATTAGTGCAACTACGTCAGATTTACTGTCTTCAAGAAAGGAGGAAAGCTGGTCGCGTTTGCGCACTAGGCTTCGAATGTTAGTGAACGATAATGATATCGGAGGAAAGGCATGACAACAGTTGTGCCGACTGCGGCCTCCTGAGCATGTGCTGCCCTTGAGCTATCTTCAGGCTTAGAGGAATAAATGTATAATGCTCGTACCGCTTGAAGTCAGGAACGTGAAAGTCGCCCCGAAGCGAACCATTGAACAAGTGTGTAAGAGTAGCGTTTTTTATATTTTGCTGAAGTTATGCTTGCGCTCGTATAGCAGACATGCATTGGTAGCAATATCGTGGAGTCTCAAAATATTTTCAGCCCGAATGCGAGTGCTAGAATTAATGCGAAGTTTTCATTCACTAAAGGATCGGCCAAAGCTGATCCTTTAGTGTATTTGACCCGGACGCGTACTACTGGTCCGTGTCACTCATATCGAAACAGTGCAACGCCCTGTACGTCTTTTCCACGTAGGTGCAAGCTAGTTTTTTTTTTTGTGTGTGTAATAGAAATTATGTGGAATATCTAGGCGTGATCGTGATGCTCCGTATACTGTCGAACTCGATGACATCGCTCCGCGCGTGGTGTGTTTTATGTGCGAGTGAAAGCATGCGAGAGGTGCCGACGAGCGCGCCTCAAGAAGAGAGGAAACGCGCCGGCCGTTTTTCGTCATGCGAGAGGCGCATAGAGATAGGAGTCGGAGAGATTGCTGGGTGCCTACGACAGGAAATGCTTCCTGTGACCGATCGGGCATTACTGCCCGTTGTCTCGCGCGCCATTCCGTTGAGGGGATAAGCACACAGCTCATAACTCTCTATGCGTTAGGCTCTCATTCCAATGTTTTATTTGTGGCCATGGACAGCACGAAGATCACTTCAATCGCTGCAGTGGCCGCATTTCCTAAAGGAGCGAGCTGTTAGGCTTAATTCATATGATATTCCTGTTTGCGGTCATTCATTCACAGCTTCGCCCTTGCGCTGAAACAGCAACTTTTTTTCTCTTCGCTCTGTAACCATTTCGTCATATGACCGTGTCTGTGTTGTGTGTTGGTTTTTTAATATTTTTCGCGACCTGTCCAGATTTTTTTACCTCGTAGCCTAAAACGGCTATTACAATACTGAAAGAAAGAAGCGGAACTACAACTGTATTTTCAAAGGTATTCTTCCACCCTCAGTAGCCTAAAGTTTTCCTCACACTAAGCATAACAATGATAAACTAGAACGGATCCAACGAAAGGCCATTAGGTTTGTGTTTAACAAATATAAAATGTCAGACTCGCCGACCGAATTACTTAAAAGGGCTGGCCTTCTTAGCCTTGAAAATAGAGCCAAAGCATTACGATGGAAGTTTTTGCACCAGCTCCTGCACAACCAGCTAAAAATTGACACTGATACATATATCTCGATAACCACAGCAAGACCTACACGTAATAAACACTCCTTGACGCTCACTGAGTATAAACACCATTCAAGCTGCTTTAAATATTCCTACTTTCCGACAGCGATAAGAGACTGGAATGAACTCGACCCATCAACTGCTAACACTATCTCGCTAGACAAGTTTACTACGATAGTCGAGGAAAGTTTACTAACACAGTTCGGTTAAGTTGCCTTATTGCCCCATTTACTTAACTAAACTACTTTACCGCGAGTGTGTTCTTAAGTGTAGTGTTTTTATTGAAATGTCTTGTATATTGTATAAGCCATATTTTTCTTACTTTTATATATCTATTGCACATTGTTCTACAGCCTGCTGTAATCTTTTGCCACTTCTATGTATCCTTGCTAAGTTGCCATTTTCTGTTACTCTGTGTACACTTGTAATAGAGTTATTTTTTTCATTGTTCTTCCTGCTGTAACCCCTTTCCCTGCCTTGATCTCATGTGAGATTGGCAGTATTTTTAAATAAATAAATAAATAAATTTTCTGTCTTCGCTATCCTGTTGTCTGCAGAGTAGCATGTAAGCAAAGGTGCACTTAATCACTACAGTGCTTTTCAATAAAAGCTTTATAACTCTTTTAAGGTGTAGGTAAACGGAAGACCAAGGACTGTGCATTAAATGGTGTTATTTTTGTCCTATATGTCGGCGAAGCTTAATCGGGTGGTACACATAATTACATTTATCCGCCACACCGCTAACAGTTGGGGCGTAATTGCCCTAAATCAGGTGGATGCGCAGGTTAAGACTATGGTGCAGCGATTTCACGAGAGAAAAGGGAGCGCGCGCACCGTCACTTAAAACACACTTCAGGATTCTGAGCCTCTATTGCGAGTAACATTGGTCAGGCCCACATGTTGCGCCTTGATAACATCTTCCACCCTCTTCCTTCTTTTTTATCTCTTAACCCCTTGCCCCCAGAGTAGGGTACAGAAACCACGTGTTTTTGAGCTCCCTCCGTCCTTTCCTTCTCCTCCTTCTCAACTTGAACGGTCTCAGTCACACGTCCCAGTTCAAAACTGCAACAGGGCACGATGACATAAAATTCGGATGTGTTGTCATATTTCGGGTTATTTTGTGCTGTTGTTACCCTGTAGTCTGGCGCAACTCCCTGTGGAGGCTCTATGATGGCGAGAGGTTCCTTTAGTGCTACAACAAATTCTTCGAGGTATTTCAGGGACATTTATGTTCCCATAATTGGACGCCTGTTCTGACAATACATTTTTATGCTGTGCTAGTAACGTTTGTTGTGGTTCTTCAGCTCTTTGTGATAACAACACACATGCGGCAGAATTCACTTTTTTCGTCAACACCGAAAATGTCTGTTGTAAGATCTGGCGCTACAACAGGAATCTTAAGTAACTACAGAGAAATCTTGTTTTAACAAAAGCAATTTCTGTTGTCCTGGTGGCATGTTTGGTGTCATTGTTAACTGGGCCACCAAATTAAATAAGACTGGCGACGACTACTGTGTACACAGTGGCACCTACAGAATTTTTAAAAGGCAGGAAAAGAACTCTTAGCTTTAAAAGCAGCGAAGAAACGACCGATGCAGAGATAAAGAAAGTGAATTATCCACAACCGGAGCTCTGTTGCAAACAGGAGAAAGAAAACTTGAAGCTATAAGAAAGAGGAGCAACGAAATGAGCACCTGCATTCGCTTCTTCAAAGACCACAGTGACCACGTCACGTCCCAGTAAAGAGAAATGAGTTTAGGTCGGCTATTTCGCTTTTGTGCTCGGACGTGACGCGGATGCTTTTTTCTCAGAAGAAACAAGCACAGATGCCACGTTATTTTGGTTTGCCTACATCTGTATAGGTCCCTTACTTGTCCTCTGTAGTTTATTGCTACTGTTGCTTTAGCCTTTAAGCGCACATTTTAACGCGATAGCGTTTAAGAGCTCGTTTCGCAGAAATTCCGGTGTCGGCGTCGGCGTCGTTGGTTGGGAGCGGAAAATCATCATCTTGTGCGTGACCAAAAATCGAGAAAGATGGAAATAAAATTAATAATAAAAATTTCCTGGTTCGAGTGAGGATCAAACCCGGGCCGTCTGCGAGGCAAGCAGGTGTTCTACCACACAGCCATGCCTCTGCTTGGAAATACAGTGAAAAGAACTTTCATGCTTCGCAAACGCAAGCGTCCTTTATATAGACGTCGCAATATAACATGTAATATCCCAGGAATATTGCGTGGTACAAGCGTACATTGCCATCGGGCGTCATAATATGTGATTATCATACCGATTTCGTAGTTTAAAGCCGGCTACCCATGATAGTCGCATGATAGTGACATGATAGTCGCATGTTCTGACGCCCGATGGCAATGTACGCTTGTACCACGCAATAATACTGGGATATTACATGTTATATTGCGACGCCTATATAAAAGACGCTTGCCTTTGCGAAGCATGAAGGTTATTTTCACTCCATTTCCATGCAGCGGAAGTTATTTTCACTGTACATCTAAGCAGAGGTGTGGCTGTGCGGTAGAACACCTGCTTGCCACGCAGACGGCCTGGGTTCGATCCTCACTCGGACCCGGAAATTTGTATTATTTATTCTATTTGCATCTTTCTCGATTTTTCTGTCACGGACAAGATGATGTTTTTTCGCTGACAACCGCCGACGCCGACGCCGGAATTTCTGCGAAACGAGCTCTTTAACGCTGTCGTGTTAATAAAGGGAGGTCAGAACCCCCTAAAAAGTTCTCGCTACGCCCGGGGTTAAAATTGTGCTTACGTGGGATGAGGCTTACACCGACCTTTTTTTTTTTTATCTCATTGCTTTTCATGGAGTTTGATATGAGCAAAGAAAGAAGGAGAGAACAAGAGGTATTCTAAAGTCGTGGCACTGAGACGTGCTCGTGCAAGAGCCGCACAATACAGCGCCAGGCTTTACCTCCTACAGAACCACTTCAGGACGGAAGATACACTGAACCAGGAGAAAACAGCAATGCTGAGACAAAGAACCGAGAAAGAGTATGTCAAAAGTCATAGACTTCCAGAAAATTTCCTCTGGTTTGTTGAAAGAAGGGAGTGCCCTTTAACTATTTATATAGTCAAAGGAGTCTCTAGAATCACGGGTGGTACCGGGGAAAAGGAAGGAGAGAGTGAGAGTTGGGGGGGGGGGGGGGTGGAACACTGTGTGGGGGCATGCCCTCACTGGTTTTGAACCTGTGGGGGGCGACGGCCCCCACGGTCCCCCCCCGGTTCCGGAGCCCCTGCTGCTCACGCAAGCGCACATTCAGGCGGCGCCCAGTCTGTCTGATATCGACCACGGTTGCATAACAGTGGAATCTCGCTCAAGTTGGGCGCAGTAAACGAATACCGATGCGCGTTCGCACAATCTTCACGCACACACCCAACGGCACTGGTAGTCCTCTCCAGAAAGCAAAAGGTCTGATGTCGACTCTCACTAGGACCAAAGATTATTTAATTTATTTGCATGTATCTGAAATTTTTGCTGACGGACAATTCCGATTTTACGCTCCCAACCAACAGCACCGTCGCCGACGCCTACACCAGAATTTCCGCGAAACGAGCTCTGTAGCGCTATCACTGTATTACTAACTGACTCTACACCATGCTGTTTTAAAAGGCCTGATGAGATGTAGGTTTTAGTGACGTAAAGGCCTAGATGTAGCCAAAGAGTCCAATTACAGATAATTTTGTGTTAGTGCTAACCAATCAGTTGCGATAGTTTGTAAGGCTTCAGTTCAGACAAACATATTTTATGTAAACTATTGGAACGCCGATTCCATAGCCACACCTACGCATTAGAGCCATTTGTTTAGTGATATTGTTTAGAACAGCATTTTTGATTATTGGTATATACCCAAAGGTGAAACCCTCATGGAGAAATGCTATGGAGAGGTAAGCTAGTAGAGACTGTATTATTAAAAAAAAAACTTTTAGTCCATTGAAAATACACTGCTGTGTCCTTTTTGCATCAGTGCTCCGTGTTTTGTTAAAGAAAATTTGCGGAAAACTTTCACCGCGATACGCTTCGTATCCCAAAGCCTTCGGGCAATGTCGTGCTACATTTTTGTGTAAAACGCACACCTGGCAATAAATAGACTGCTTCCGTTTTCCACCACTCCGCTCCCGCTTCCTCGCTTCCACTCATCGGAAGAAGCGGAAGCAAAGAATTTATTGACCAGCCTGAGGAACTTCTTCGCTTTTACGCCGTGTGAGAGGCCTCTCTGACGCAGCGTGAGCACTGTGGAGTGCAGAGCGGGCCGCAGCATCGACCGTGTCTGACCTTCAAGGGGGGACGTCACGGACCGCGAACAATCGCAAGCCACATGAATGCGCAGTACTAAGGGTCTCTCTTACCGTGACATCCGGCTAAGGACGTGAATAAGTATTCAAGAATGGGGAAGTCATCGCGGCTTCCAACTGGTTTAAAAGTATGATGGGACGCCTTATCTTTTCTTGGGGCAAGTTGTTCGCCTCGTAAGATCGCTAGACTACTGCTGCAGAATAACGAAGCGAAGTGAACCACTGCGCTAAAGGAACACGCGCGCATGCGTCTTGTAAGGTGTCTTTCTTACATGTAGCTGAAGAGCTGCTTTTTGGACACAGTTCATGAGTTTGTCTGCTTAACATTA